>PVJS01054837.1:0-12835 GCA_004027185.1 Glis glis | reverse complement strand
CAAAAATAAATGTTTTTTCTGTAAATTAAAATTATCAACATCACACAGAGCACAGTTGATTAAAATAATATTGAAATAGAATTTTAAAAGTATCATGAGAAAACATATATTAGAAGTAAAAATATAGTTCTTAAACTCACAATTCTAATAAGAACAATTATATACATTTGAAATTAATTTAAACTTATAATAATTTTATGATTAAAATTTATGAAATGTAACTAATAGAAAAATGAATTGTTTTAAAACCTTGGATTAGAAAAAATAAAATATTCAGAAAAATAAAGAAAACATTTCTTTAGAAAATTTTAAATAGGTAGCAGAATAAAGCCACCTCCCTAAAGGTAGAAGAAAGTAATAAAAATTTAAATTTGGAAGTTAGTGAAATAAAATTTTAAAATGCCAAAAAGTGCTGGATAGCCTGGTGGTACCTGCCTATAATCTCAGTACTTGGGAGGCTGAGACAGGAGGATTGCAGGTTTGAGGCCTTCACACAGTAAGTTAACGAGTCCCTGTTTAAAAATACAAAGTAAAATAAGGCTGAAGGTATACTTTAGAGGTAGAATGCCCCTGGGTTCAACCCCCCCAGTACCATTAAAAAAAATAGTGACAAATGGTTCTTCCAAAGAAATAAAGTCAAACTTTACAATGTCAGTAAAGAAAAATCAGAAAACTAAGCAATATAATAAAGTGGGTTCATAACTACACAAGATGCAGAGACAAATCTGATTTGTTCTTGAGTATTCTCCTCTCACTGTGAGTCTGGCCAGCCCCGTGACACATCAACCAACAGAATGCATGCAAGTCCACCATGAGTCCCAAGCCTATAATGTACAGTGACTTGGTCAATTCCTCTTTAGCATCTTTGGAAGTCCTATGCTGCCATGTAAGAAGTTTGGCTACAGACTTCTGGAAATATCACATGGAGATATCATATAGAGAAGTAATATAAAATAGAAGAAATCCTATGATTAGAGAGAAAGAGAATTCCAGTTTCCCATATCCAGCTGTTCTGCTACAGCACCAGCCTCCGTATCTATCAAACAAACACAGCTCCTGTGAAGTCCCAAGTGAGACCTGCTGAAAAACTCAAAAGTGATCTCAGTGCACACATGGGATTATAGATATCACACACAGTTGCCATTTTAAGCCATTATTTTGGAGTGATTTATTACAAGGTAATAGAAAACTAAACACCTCTCCTTATGCTCTCACTTTCCCACCTGAATGCAGGTGCCTCCCTTGCTGCAAATTTAGTCTCAGAGTTTTACTTCTAAGACAGAGTAACTGACAGTAGAGAAAAGTCAAATCAGGATAAGGTGAAGTGATTTTGCATGAATTGTCACACAGGTACACCATGAAGAATTGTTCTTTCCTTTTTCTTTATTTTCCTTTGTTTAGGAAAAACAAGGCTTGATGAGTAAAAGTTATTTGCCACAGCTGGGCACAGTGGTGCATACTTGTAATCCCAGTTCTTGGTAGGCTGAGACAGGAGATCGCTAGTTCTTGGCCAGCCTTAGCAACTTAGTGAGGCCCTCCAAAACCTGGTGAGACCTGTTTCAAAATAAAAGTATAAAATAGGATGGGGGATGTAGCTCAGAGGTAGAATGCCCCTGTGTTCCATCCCTAGTACCACGCACACACAAAAAAGTTATTTGTCACTAGGTACAAAAAATTCATCATCATTACATACTACGTAAAGAGTGTCTGATGTAGCTATATCATTTATTTTAAAGTTATTATTGCTATCAATCCTTTTTCATCTGGAGTGATAAAGACAGGATCAGACCATGGCAAATATGCTTTTTTATTAATTTGCAAAATGTCTTTCTTTAAACTATTTGTGAATAAATGTTCATCATGCTGAAGGGTCTTATAGAAACCTGGTCATAAAAACAAAGCAAGGTTTAGACAAAAAGGCTTGAATTATTTTTCTTATGCTTTTTAAATGTGTAAATAGTCTCAAACTGTTCTTTGGAGAAATTTCAAAATAGGAATGGCTTTCGTCTTTATGAATGGGTCACAGATAGGCCTTCTAGAATTAGAAGAATTATCTCATGTTCACTTTAAGCCTGAGAAATAATACAATAGGTAACTTTTTTATCTGATAATTCTTATATGTCTTTAATTTCACTCATTCCACATAATAAATATTATACACAATAAATATCTTACCAATTACCTAGAGTTAGTAAGGCACAGAGTTACTGTTCTCAATAGAGGAGAGTTAACTATTTTACTATCAGTAAAGCATTTGCTATAGTTAATTTTAATAACATATAGTGTGTTAATTTGAAATGAAATAACTGTTGCAGATATTTCTAATTTATCAAAGTATGCCATTACAGACACCTTTAAAACTCCATGTAGTATTTAAGTCCATTTAAAGTGTGTTTTCCTATAACCATGGTCCAAAACTTGGATAGCCATCCTTTGAAATGTATAAATTATAGAAGGAGAAAATCAGCATAGTTTTCTTTTCCTGGGAAGTGGAGCAGTTAATATTCAACATGAAATGTCTAATCTTTAAATACATTATAATCTAACTGCTTAGGATAATTTTTGCTTTAATACCTTAAGAGTCTTCAAAGCCTGAAGGATGGGATTATTAAGATGGAATTTTAATGTCAAAATTATCAGAGAAGTGAACATTTTGCTAGTGTTCATAAAAAATTGTATTCAATTTCTATATGATTTGTTCAAATAAGAGATGAGAATATATTTGATTATAGCCAGTAAGTAACCCCAAATTTGATCAGATGACTGGAGGTCACTGCTATATAAGTGCTGTCAACCTCAAAGATTAGACTATTTAAGAGCTGAATTTACTCTAATATATAAATGTACCTGCACAGATATGCATAAAATTGTAGTTATGAGGTAATTAAAATGCTTAAATATTTTGCAGTAAAATAATAAAAAGGAGAGTAAGAAGATGAATAATGAAAATTAATGTTAATGATGATGATTTCTTTGGAAACATAATGCAAAAGTATAGAAAATATTTCTCAAATTTCATTTTCTAAAGCTTTGAAATAACTCAAAACTAATGTATGCACAACAGATTTCTAAACATAAAGCCTCTTGTATTTAGCAGACTTTTATTAGTGTTCAGATTAATCTATGATATAGAATTTGCTGTTGCAAGCCAACTAATATGAAAAGCAATAACAAGATAGCATTTAAATGAACTATTTTAGGCAATTGTTTTAAAGCAAATACACACTTTGCAGTATTTTTTATAATCATGCTTGTCAGTTTCTTAAGGAGGATTATCCCTGCAGCAATACAAACTTTTCCTTCCACATTATCAAATACCTACAATAATGTGCTCATACATAATCATTTATAGCTATTAATAGAAACTATAATAAGCAATCAATAGTCATTCAAACTTACAATTATAATTTTTTTATTCCACCGATGAGGGGGATGTAGGGACTTGTCTTATGTATTGGCCTTAAGACACAAAAGCTCAGTAGGTACCCTTCTTAGAACAATGCACATTTGTAATTTATGAATGTTCTTTTATATTCTTGTAGGATATAAATATAGAGTTACATTTTCCCTTTTCCCCAGTGCTACATAATTATAACTTGTAATATGTAAATATTTATGAATTCACAGGATGTTCGCTAGGAGAGAAGAATGTTATACTTGCAGATTTGTCTAGTATTTGCAGATTTCAGATCTTATTATTAGGCTTTATGTGGTATTGCAAAATATAAAAATATATTGTTATAAATTTGACTTGTCTAGAAAACATACCATCTGGTGATTCTGTTGAGATTTAAGGATTATCTCAACATCATTTATTGTTAGAGAAAGACATTACCGCATTGGTTGCAAATTTTACCACTTTGCTTTTATATAAGTAAATGGAGGACAAATACCCTGTATTTTAGATAATAAAAATATATTTCCAACCTTAATATTGTGAGGTATTAGAATCTATACTACCTTAGAGATCATCTAGGCAGGAAGGATACACTGATTGATTGGCAGTGGCTGTCTGACATGCAATTTGAAGGATTCTGTGGCTAGCTACAAGTCCAGTGAAGAAGACCATGGGCTGATTGAAAAATATATGCCACAGTCAAGGATGAGACCCTGCTGACAAGCATGCTTTCTATTTGCAACCCTGTATCTCATATAAAAATCGCTAACAGCTAATCAAAAAAGACTCCAATCCCTGAAGCATCCCACTGAATTGTCAGATTTGCTTCTCAATTTCTATTTATATATTTACTCAAAATTTACTTCCTGTAACCTTCTCCACTTCATCTATTACTCATTTCAAGCATGCAAACTTTTTAAATATTTACAGATTAACATCTCTTTTATTTTTCTAATCAAAACTCATCAATTGCTCTGCATTGGCACCATTGCTATAGCTGTCTTTTTACGATATTTCCAGAATTGAGTCCCCTAGATGATATATTAGTTGTGCAAAGTAAAACAATTATTTCTCTTTATGAAAACATGATAGTTCAATTTAATACAACATAAGTGTCTTTATCTCTTTTGTGGTATTTTACCACCTTGAATAAAACCGAATTGCTATTGACTACATTTAGACTTTAAAAATATCATTCTTATCTGTTCCAAATACTAAGTGTTTACATATTTCCTTGTCTGATCATAATGTTAAATGAATGTTTTTGATTGTTCATTATCAGCCAGAAACCATACTAAGCATTTTATCTTGATCATGTTATTTAAAATCACCAGAACCATAATTTTATCTACAGATAAAGAAACAAAGGCACAAGAAGTTATGTATCCTGCCTAAGGATGTGGCATCACTACATTTAATCCTTTTGTATTTATTTTGTTAGCTCGGAACAATTAACTTGGTTGCATTTTTATTCAATAGTAATGTTAGGCCTTCTTCAGAGATGAGGAACAAGTATTCTAAATTTACCTTTGCTATTTAAGTTATATTTTAAAAGTAGTTGAAGAGAATGTTAAATGGAAAACTAAGAATTGACACAGGCAAACATCTTAGAAAAAGGGAATACTTCTGCAAATGCTCAATAGCTTTAGTGTCTCAGCTTCTTCTGGACAGAATGAATTGTGCTTGTCCTTCTCAAGAAAAGCTTCCTGATGCATGTGATGGCACACATCTGCAATCTCAGTGCCTGGGAGGCTGAGACAGGGGGATTATAGGTTTGAGGGCAGCCTGAGCAACTTAGCAAGACCCTCAGCAACTTAGACCCTGTTTCACAATAAAAAATGAAAAAAGGGCTAGGGGTGTAGTTCAGAGGTAAAATGCCCCTGGGTTCCATCTTCAGTGCAAAACAAAACAAAACAAAAACAAAGAATCAAAAAAACCTAGCTTCCTCCCTCTTTACAGTATAATGGTGGTGCAAATGCTTTGTCTCTGCAGCTACTGCCCTCTTTGTCCAATTTCTAATAAGTAGTTATATATTCTGAGTTTTTGTTTAATGTCATACTGTTTGATGTATTCCATTCTACTAAGCACCTTTCATTTAGCTACTATGTAATTCTATCAATAACCTTACTGTAACATTATTTTAATTCTCAAATAACAGGAGAAAACCCAAGGTTGGAGAGATTCAACAAAGCTGAATTGACCCAAGGCTAAGTAGCTAAGCTCTCTCTGAACTCAGGCTTGCTTCCACAGTCTAGGTGCTAACTCCCGTCTGCCTTCTCTTTTCCTGTTGCTCAGCTGAAGCCCATTCTGCTAGCAGTGATTCTTTCTCTGTGTCTTACATTCAAATTCCAAAGTCTACTGACTGTAGAGTCCTTGCTCCTCCACTTATCCCAAAGAATCCAAGAAATTTGCCAAATGTCTTGCTGGAATGAAAATAGATGTGTCTATGATATTTCTTTGACCTATCAGTCTAGCAAATCTATCCAGAAAAAAAATAATATAAATTTGAACAAATATGTTTTAGTAACCTATCAAAATATAACCAAAACATATACCTGAAGATCTATGAGATAATGTTATAAAATAGACCTTATCATCATACTTATTTAGTGTAGAATCCATAATTTCTCTTATATGTAAATGAAAATGTTTGCCCTTTTTCTTATTGTGTCTCTCATGATTTCCTAACTACTGTTTGTAGAGCTGCACCAGTCGCACACACTTTCAATGCTCTTGCAGTCAGCATCTCTCTGCCAAGGAGTGATGAGCCCCGCTGCAAACTAGCTGCCCCTTGAGCCCTCCCTCTCATCTCAAGCTTGACACTTCCCTGGACACATTCTCTCCTTTTCACTTTGGAGAATGTTTTAAGCATTTCTTCATAGATTGATATCTACTTTGTCTCTAATCACTATTAAAAATAAAGCTACTAGTGTGTATACATGTGGTGTGGAAAAAAACTATTGGGTTAAAGATAGATACATAGATGCCAAATTTGAATATGTATTTTCAAATTTCCCAATGATTTTGCTATCAAAGGGAGTGCACTGTTGCTGCGCTTTTATGTTCCAACCTCCAAAACAGGATTAAATCATTACTTTCCTACTGTTACTGTTTTATGTTAATTATATAACATATGTGAAGTAATATATCTACACCTCTCCCGATCTTTTGATTCTGTTAATAACATATATTCCCATTTAGTGTTCTTTGGTGTTTTATAATTTTCAATGCATTTTTATCTGTATTCCTCCTAGATCCACTCACAGAGCCATACTATCATTTATCAATTTGTTCTTGTTCAGTAGCACTTCCTTACATGGTTTCTTGATATTCTTTAAGACACACAACATATTTACAAAACTCACATATATTGTTTACAAATTCAGTCATGTCTATAGTGGTTGCCCTTACAGGTGTTTTTTTTTTAATTGAGAATAAATCAGGAAAAGATTATTCTAATGCATATAAGCCTAAATAATGATGAATGAAATAATAATAATTATGCACATCCATATCTATAAAGGACTTCTCCCTACTATGCATTTGGTCCTAAAAACCATTGGAAGTGTAGCTACCATCTCTATTGCAAAAATGAGAAAACAAAAATTTCAATGCATAAAGTATGCAAAGGAGCAATTTATATGGTGCTATGTATGGGCTTTTAATTCCAAATGCAATCATGTTTTGATTGGCGCTTGCTATTCCTTAAAAGTATATCATCAATTATTAATTCTTCTCTTAGATGATGCTGGATGTGTGAAGAGATTTGAGTTTTTCTCAAATCCTCCTGTCTATCACCTTTTGGGCTTCAACAAAATGTCTTCCCCTACCAAAAAAAAAAAAAACACTAATTAAATCTATTGAAGTAAGACTTTTAACATCCAAGAGTCTTCTATTCACAATCCAAATACCCTTGGAGATTTAATAATCAGGCTGTTAAGTAATTAAACCTTAGTAAGAATTAGCTTATCAGATTGCTTTCCATCAGCCACTAAGTGAGGAGCGATGGAGCAGAGTCTGGGAGATGGGAAAGGGTGAGAGTCACTGCACAAGCAATTCGGAAGGGACTGGCAGTGTGCGGCACTGTTGACAGCATGGAAATCTGGGTACTTGGTATAAATGGTAAGCATAAATAACAGAGCTGTAATTGAGAAACCAAGATTAATTTTATTATTTTACAATTTTGGTATGTGGTTTGTCTTGGCCACAGATGGAAGCAAATTATCCTCCCATATTATTTGTGATTTTGCCTCACGATTTCTCTTACTTTCTCAACCTGTAGTTGAACTAATGCTCTTTTTTCCATAGACAATCATGGTAAATCTTATTTAACTTTTTCTCATGTGTCTACCCTTGGCCTATCAAACACTTGCATAGATTTGAACTAAAAAACAGATACACAACAAATACATAAACAAAATCTCCCATCTTTGGGATTGGCCTGATTGTTTCCATCCTTCCCCTTCCTGGTGAATTTGCTCACCCACTTGGTTATCTCTCATTTTCATGTATACAGTTTAATGTCATACAGTCATGACTCCTTCAGAAAAAATTTATTTTACGTATTCTTCTTTGTATTTGTCCATGATCCTTAACATGTTTATATATACATACATATATATATGTGTGTGTGTGTGCGTGTGTGTGTGTGTGTGTGTATATATATATATATATATATATATATATATATATCCTTGCATTCCTAGCATCTGCAACAATGTCTAAACTTTGTGGTCAAGGATATTTAACATATATTTAATGAGTGAATTAACTCACTGGGCATGTACATAAATATGCATCTACATAACAAGAATTCCCTCCTTCTACACTCAAGCTAAATAGTCACCTATGATTTTATCTAGATTCAACATGTTTTATTCTTCATGATCCTTCAAACTTTTTATACTTTTATTGGTGTATTGTAATTATACATCACAATGAGTTTCAAAGTCATATACACAAATAGAGTTTCCCTTTAGGCTCCCCTCCACTCCCCACCCCTTCCTATACAGAATAGTGAGATTGGTAGTGATGCCTTCACACATAGACACAGCAGAATTTGAATTGTTCCTTTGTCAGTTCTTCCTTTTCCCCTCCTCACTTTCTTCCCCCATCCCTTTCCATTATTCTATTCGTAACTCTCCTCAATTATCTAAAGTCCCTTTTGTTTCTTATTTTCTCTCTAGCTTCCACATATGAGAGAAAAAATTTGACCCTTCACTTTTGGAGACTGGCTGATCTCAGCATAGTATTGCCTAATTCCACCCATTTCCCTACAAATAACATAATTTTACTGTTCTTTATGGCTAAGAGAAACTCCTTTGTGGATATATACCACAGTTTTGTTATTCATTCATCTGTTGATGGACAGTGGTTCCATAATTTGGCCATTGGGAATTGTGCTGCTATAAACATAGATATGCATGTATCACTATAGTATTCTATGATTCATTTGGAAAGATTCCGAGGAGTGGTATAGCTGGGTCACATGTGGTTCCATTTCTAGTCTTTGGAGGAACCTCTATACTGATGTCTGTAGTAGTTGTTCTAATTTCTTCTTTGGTAGTGCTGTGCATTGAACCCAGGGACATGAACATGCTAAGCAAGTATTCTAACACTGAGCTACATTCCCAGAACCTATTTCCTGTAGACTTTTATTTATTTATTTATTTTTGGTGGTTCTGGGAATTGAACCCAGAGGCATTCTACCTCTGAGCTATACCCCAGGCCTATTTTTTTTTTAATTTTGAAATAGGGTCTCACTAAGTTGTGGAGGGCCTCAAGAGGTTGCTGAGGCTGTCTGTGAACTGGCGATCCTCCTGTCTCAGTTTCCCAAGTACTGGGATTACAGGTGTGTATCACTGTGCCCGACTATAGATTTTAACAATCAATATATTTAAAATCATAGAATAAAAACAAAAAGAAGGTCTACCAAGGGTTCATAGCAACCTGATAAAAAATTAAAAACAAAATAAAACTGAAGTGCAGAATATTAAGTAGGTCTAGTCTCTCAACTGAAAAAATAACAGATTTTGTTTAGATTATAAAACTCTTTAATTTTTAGTATAATTTTGCCAAATTTTTCTATTGTGTATACCTATTATATGATGATATACTTATCAATCAAATCAATTTCATGAAATAGAGAAAAAATAAGAGATTAGATCTCTGACCTGAATGTTAAAGTAAAAATATTAATTTATTGACTGCATTTTAAAAATGCATTTGCATTATTGTAAAACAATATTTAGCTGGCTTTTCTGGCATGGTACAGACAGAGATCATGTTCCATAATGTGGTGTCCATAAGTCTGAACTTCTAAACGAAGGTATCCACATATTTTTGTGAGCCTTTGTTTTTCATAAATTATAATAGATTCTCTCCTACACATGCTAAGGCATAATATGGCTTTATACACTTAAATCTCGGTTTTCTATCCCCAACTCGATTTCTATCATCTTGGCAGATCTGTGTTTAACATATGCATTGGAAGACCACTATTGCTTCCACGGTTCTTGAAAAGTTTACAAGTTTTGACCAAATAGGATGCAGAATTGTTTTTGAGTTTCTGCCATGAAATGTCTAATAACCCTGTCATTCTTCTGAAAATACTGTGTTAATAAATTCTGACAATGTGCAAAACATAGTGAGAAGAGGAATTTTTTTGCTTCCCACGCAGCAAAAGTGGTAAAAGAGAGAGAAAGTAAAAAAGAAGGACCCCACAATTAGGTCAGATAGGCCATTCCTCTACAGAAAGGTTATCTCCAAAACTTCCATTCCCAAATTGAATCTGAGGAATTTTCTTTAAAGGTCTGAGGCAGCAGAACTGATATTTCCATCTCAGAAGCACAGACAACAATCTAAAAATTATTCCATAATAAGTTTCTATATTTTAAAAGTTTGGATAGCATTTTCAAGCCTTTCCTTTGACTTATTTCCACCTAGTTTCACACTTTATAATGCTAAAGCAATTCATTATCTTCTTTGCTGCTTGTAATCTTAAGAAGCTGGATGGTACAGCATGACAGCATGAGAACCCCTATCATTAGAGGATCACGCATAAGTGATAAATGAATCACACACATACACAAGTGGTTTTCATATTCTAACATCAGTTGTGATGCTAGTTAGCAGTATAAGGAACACCATGAGGGTCTACCATCTAGGTGTTCATTATGGAGGTTCCGATAGTATGTTGGCTCATTTAATAGCTATAAAATCTTTACTATATCTGGAAAGGTCATTGGCGCACACACACACACACACACACACACACACACACAGAACTTTCTCACAAATGCTATAAATGCAAACGAAAATCTAATTCCCTGGGAACACATTAAAAATAAATACCAATTTTTCCTTAAGGCTGGTCTGAAAACTCTTGGCAACTAGTAATATATGCACACAAGTGGAAAACATTGTCTCTGTGCTTCTCTGCATTACAACATCCATGGCGGTGTGCCTCTAAAAGCCATGACATCAGAAGCACCCCGGGAGCCTAGAATCACAGCCGTTATAAAATAAAGCTTTTGGCTGCAAGGTAGTGAAGAGAAGGCTGCTGGATCAAAACTCAAAGCCTTGCTTTTGAAATTAAATTAATGGAGGGGCCCCATTGGAGCGGAGTTAGTGCGTACCATGTATAGATTCTATAGCAGTATGATTCTGACTACCTTCTCCCCAGATTTCCCAGCTCTGGAAACCTCCTGAACAGATTAATCACATATGTATAAATATTTGGTAGTTTTGTAAAAGGTAAAAGAAATGAAATTTACTAAATCCTCTTTCAATATGAAACCTAATGAGCACCTCCAGGAGAGGTGAGGGAGGATTAGTCATTATTCCACCTGACTCCACCAATTTTGTGTCACCAACACATCAAAAGGTGCAATTTTGAGAAAGCTGTTTTCTGCCTGCGTCTTTCATTGTGGTTTCACAACACGGTTGCCTGCTCAGGCCCTCCCAGCAAATTGCACCCTCGCAATATATGCACTGTTTGGACACAATGTGCTCCTGTTTTCAGTTAATTAATACATCACAAGGAGCTTTCTAAATTACAAAGCCCCCAAATCTCACAAACAAACAAGCTTAGGATATTATTCCTGAGCCATGTTTTCACTGCCTCCCCCCACCATTTCTTTTATTTGTGTAAAATGTATTTTTTACTTCATTGCAACCCATAAGAAAACTTGATATCTAAATAATATCAAGCATAACTCAAGAAGAGAAAACAAACATGGTAAGACAAAATAAAACACATTGCTATTTTTACTCCTTCACGTTCTTCACCACATCTCTTAGCACATTTCATTTAGCACATCTCTGTGAGAGAAGATAATTCTTGTCTTTCATTTTCCCTCCCATTGAGAGAATAGTCACAAGTAAGTCACATCCACAACATATGATAAGTCTCTTTGTAAGTATCTTAGGGGTCTATTTCCTTCCAACTCCATCTGTTTATTATGATATCAAATGATTGAGGAAAATGATAAAGTCAAAATGATCATTTGTAAATCCAAGAAATATCTTCATATGTATAGATATAGATATAGATAGATACATGATACATACATACACATGGAAATCATATGATGATATAGTTTCATAAGCAAAAACACATTTTCACAATCTAAGAAACGTAGTTTGTATATCACAGCAGAGTACTCTTTAAACACATGCAGGGTTATAATTTAAAATTCAATTAGATATACATGTAAAGTTTTTCAAACATTAAATATATTTAAACTCTAACTATCTTAGGTTTAAAACCACAGTACTATCCCAGTAGTACCCTAAGGGCTATCTTAGGGTATCTCAGTCCCAAATAAAGTCTTAATTTTATATTAAATCGGATATATTTTGCTTTGATGATATTGTATGTTAAAAGTAAAAGAAATCTCGATTAAAACCCTGAAATACCCATTAGAAATTAAATTAACACTTACACTTACATAATTAAACAAAAATAATGAATGGCATTAAATATGTAGCCTTTAATTTGTTTTCTTAATGGTAAAAATTGGCATATTTTGAGTTAGCCAGCTGGGCTGGATTTAGATGATTTTTTTTTTGGCAAGATCCAAAGAACCAGAATCAAGAGCCAGCAGAACCTGTGCCTTCCTCTCTATATCAGGCTGGGCTAGGGTGCTGACATTGGCTACATCAGTTTCACAGAGTTCTTCCATGGCCCGTTTGATCTGGTGCTTTTTGTCCTTGAATCCACCATGAACACATGTGTGCTATTGTCTTCTGTCCTCTGCATGGCAGCTCAGTGGTCAAGGGAACTTAAGGATGGCGCAGGGGTCCAGCTTGTGTCCCCTGGGGGAGCTCTCCAGAGGATATTTGGTCTGCCTTCACCGTGCAGTGGTTTGGACAGCTAGAAGGTGAGTGATATGAATCAGCCAGCCTCCTCTCCTCTCCTCTCCTCTCCTCTCCTCT
>PVJS01054836.1:0-12835 GCA_004027185.1 Glis glis | reverse complement strand
GGGACATATGTTTTCATTAATATGTGCAACCTAAGGAGTAGTAGGGTCACACAAGGGACTCCGGTTGATAATGGAGAACCCTCAGCAGAACAAGGGAAGTGGTACAAGGGAAGGGGGAGGGCAAGAAAGAAGTGAATTAATGGAATTACTATCATAAACAATATGTACATGTGAAAATATACCAACATCATTCTTGGTATTTCATACAAGTGGGGGGAGGTAGGGGGGGACACTAAGAGCTGTGTGCATGTATGTTAACATCAAATCGATATTCATTGCGATGTAAGACTCCAATGCACCAATAAAAGCACGTTAAAAAAAAACCTGAAATACTACTGTTAAAAAAAAAAACCAAGTGTGCGCCACCAGGCTGGTTTGCTTTTCTTTTAAATGAAATTTTTATTATTGTTACAGTTGTAATATGAAGGTAAAACTCAAGATCCATCCATTTCCTCATTAATTCAATCATATATTTAGCATGTCAAATGCTGGACATGCATGTCATGATGCAGGCATTGGAGGGGAACACGTATGTAAGAAGGGGAGAAAGGCATGCAAAAGCAACAGTTTTAATAAATGCAAACAGGGCAATGAAGGGGCTTGTCTGCAGGATGGGCGCCAACAGTGTCCGTCCTGTGTCCACACGCAGCCCCTCCCATCCAGAAGTGTAACGCACGCTCCCCCACCCCATCCTTGAATCCAGGCTGCCAGAGACTTGCTTTGACCAACAGAATGCGACAGAAGTGGTAACAAGCTGCCCCTGAGCCTGGACCAGGAGACCTTGCGGCTTTCATGCTCGGCCGCTCAGAAACCCAACTGGACCATTGAATGGTGAGCGGAAAGAGGGAGGCCAGTGGGTGAAGACTTAGCCCCCCGCTGGCACCATGTGGAGGAAAGTCGAGCTGTCTCTGCTGCACCCGGCCCAAGTTCCCACAGCTCAGCCTTGTGACAAAAAGATGATTGTCATTTTGAGCCACTAAGTTTTGGGGTGGCTTGTTCTATAACAATAAGTCCTAAAGCAACAAGGAGAGCGTGACCTGCATAACATGGAGCAAGAGAAGACATGATGGATTCTCCTGGGATTGTTGGGGAAAGCCTCAAAGAGGCTGTGCTATGGATTGTGATAAACACCTTATCAAAAGTCGCTGTCACAAAGCCTCCAGCTTAGGAACCGGATTCTTGCAGAGCAGTAGCTGACGCCTGTGTGACGCCTGTTACGAGTACGTCACCCGCTGTTAGTGCTGCGTGCTCAGCTCAGTCGGGCTCAGGACAACCTTCGAGGCAGCTGTGCCACTGCTAGCGTCCTCGCCTGGTGAATGGGAAAGCCGCGACAGAGGGGGAGCCAACTGCTCTGCAGTCACACTGCTGGTACGTGGGCCCGGGAGGGATGGGTTCCGGGCTCTCCAGCACCCTAGCCTAGGCGTTCAGCCTCCACACATCTCTAGCTTTAAGGCTGGGTGCAGGACAGGAGCCCTGGCTTTGTTATTTAACTATTCAAAAGGCCTTTGGCAAATCACATAACTGTTTCAGGCACAGCTTTCAAATCCTTGAAAGGAGAACACTGAATTAGCTCACGCGTTGTCAAATGATGGCTCCTGGGCTAGGGGGGACGGCTGGGACCAGCAGAGGCCACGTGGCACCTTGCCATCTCCCGAGCTTGGCCAGGGGCGGCCCGCCTTGTTCTCCCGAGGGTAGGATTCTGCTGACCAGGACACATTGGAGAACCGCAGGTGTGGAGGATCGCCAGGGTGCTACGACTCCGCCATCTGACTGGCTGGGCCTCAGACCTCTCACCCCCTCCACCTCATCTGCCTGTGCCCAGGTGACCCCAGAGTGCACGTGGTGTCACTTCTTGGTGCCTTGGAATCATGACATTTGCTGAGCACGTGCTCCGCTCTGCCCTCCCCATTGATCTGGTCTCTGCACAGGCTGCAGCCAGCAGCTTGGAGTGTGAATGCCTGGTTTGTGTGGGACCCTCCCACAGGGCAGCAGTCCAGCGAAGCTGAGGGTTTCCCCACACCCCAATTCTTGTTTATCCAAGAGACCTTAACATTATTGTACTAAGCTGGAAATAGCCTTGGCTCGAGGGCAATCTTATTATTTAGTCTACTACGGAGATTTTTCCAGAAAGAGGTCCCATTTTATTTTAAAAATATTATATATATTGTATACGATATCATTTTCTCTTTAATGATACTTGCATACAGAATAGAGAAAATTCATTTCTCTCATGAAGCGGTAGCCTTCTCTGTTTTCAGTTCTTGTTACATTTTCAACAAGAGGTGAAGCAGAGTAAGATTAAAAATATTAATTTCATTTCAACCTGTTTCCTACTGCACTATTAGTAAAGGCCAAGTTCTAAATTGTTTTGCTGCAAGTGAAAGAAGCAACAGATTTAACGTCGTACTCATAAAGAAAAGTTCCGTGTCCATCCACTCTCCTCCCCCTTTTCAGGAAGCTGCCCTTTGGCAGTTCTTCACGAAGCAACCTTGCGTGTCAGGTGACCAGTTAGTGAAAGATGTTGAGAGCCTCTGGGGTATCCCGGAGAGGGCCGCAGACCCAGCAACAGGGCCGAGAGAGTGACTGGCTGTGGAATTGGGCTGTGTTTCATGGAAACATGATGGACAAAGAGCTGGGTATGGTGGTGTACACCTGTAATTCCAGTACTTGGGAGACTGAGACAGGAGGATCTCGGGTTCGAGGCCAGACTCAGAAACTTAGTGAGGCCCTCAGCAATTTAGAGAGACCCTGTTTCAAGAATAAAAAGGGCTGGGGGTGTAGCTTGGAGGTAGAATGTCCCTGGTTCAATCCCCAATACCAAATAAAATAAAATAAAATAAAAGGTAGATACAGGGTCCCCTGGAAGGGACGAAGGGACCCTAAGACGCTGCTTTCACAGGGCAAGTCAGAAGCAACGGCTCTTTGTGTTTCTGAGTAATTCTGCAGGAGGAAAGGCCCAGGCCCCAACGCCAGCATCTGCGAGCCTAGAATGCTCATCTGGAGAAGATGAGGCTAAGGAAGTTTTGTTGGAAGTGGGCACTGGGACCGGTGTTCCCTGGCTCAGCAGATCCCACAGAAGTGTGGTTGCACTAAACAAGTCCCGGTGCAGCAGTGAGCGCCGGGTCCTGTGCGGCTGCCCCTGGGCTCATCTCCCACCAGCACGGTTCTTGCTGATGAGCAGAAACGTCCAGGTCCTGGGGCTGGCGGGGAGGCTGCTTCTCCGCTGCCAGGGTACTCATCTGAGGGCCAGCGGCAGAAAGGACTGTCTCCTCCCCCAGGATGGAGCGTGGCTCAGGAGAGGTGGTGCGGATAGCTGTTTCCCCAGCCCTGGGGCTGTGTGGCTTCCTTCAAAGTTAGAGGTTTATTCTTCCCGCCCAGCCCACAAAGCCCAGTGCTGTACCTGCTCCAGGGTAGGTACAGAAGGTTTTTAATCTTCTTTTACTGTACAAAAAAAGCTGTTCTTTTTCTAATCTGCACTCTGAAATGCTTTGCTATTTTGTAAGAAGACATTTAGCCACGGAAAGTTCAAATTCCCCAACCTCGTCCACTCTGCAGTCTCTCCAAGGCCCAGGTCTGTCCTTCCTGGCTCAGAGGAGTGGTTGCCTTGGGAAGAAGAGTCCCCAGGGTGGCAGGCCATAGAGGGGCGCTGTATGGAGTCAGCAGAATTTGAGACAGGAGAATCACAGGTTTGAGGCCAGACTCAGCAATGTAGTGAGACTCTCAGCAACCCAGAGAGACTATGTTCCTAAACAAAAAATAGAAAGGGCTAGTGGTGTAGCTTGGAGGTAGAATGCTCCTGAATCTAATCCCCAGTACCAAAAAAAAAAAAAAAGTGAAGAATGGTAGGCAGGCATGATGGCACACTCCTATAATCCCAGTACTTGGGAGGCTGAAACAGGAGGATTGTGGGTTTGAGACCAGCCTCAGCAACTTAGGGAAGCCCTCACCAAACTAGTAAGACACTGTTTCAAAATAAAAATAATTTTTTAAAAAGGGTTGGGGTGTAGCTTGAAGGTAAAATGCCCTGGGTTCAATCCCTAGACCCTAACTCCCAGTAGTGAAGAATTTCCAGTACAGAATTTCTTTTGAAGGTGTCATGATTTCCTCGTTCTTTGTAATCCTTGTGTCCTTGCATTGGTGGCTTTGCATTCTAGGAAACATCCTTCTCTTCTGATTTTGCAGGTGTCCTTTGGCAGGGATAGACCTTCGCTATGTAGTGTAGCCTTTGATTGTGGATAGTCCAGCTGGTAGCAGCCCCAGGATGGCATAATGTGCTCTTGGGTTCTCTAGATAGCTGGATTGCTGCTTTTGCTCTGATTTTATTTTTTTTTATTTTTATTTATTTATTTTATTTATTTATTATTTTTTTTTTTTTGCGGTACCGGGGATTGAACGCAGAGGCGTTCTACCTCCGCGCTACGCCCCCGGCCCTATTTTTTATGCTTTATTTTGAAACCGGGTCTCACAAGGTTGCGGAGGGCCTCACTAAGGAGAGAGAAAGAGAGAGAGAGAGAGAGAGAGAGAGAGAGCGAGAGCTGAGGCTGGCCGCGAACCTGGATTCTCCGGTCTCTGCCTCCCAAAGTACTGGGATTACAAGCGTGCGCCACCACGCCCGGCCTTGCTCTGATTTTAGATGGGGCTTCCAGCTGAACTCTGCTGTCAGGGAGAGCTGCTGGCTCGTGGCTGCAATTGCCATTGAATGGGTCAGGCCACACAGTGGATTCCCTGACCAGGTGGTACTACTCCTTAATACCTGCAGTCGGATATGCAGTGGGATATCTGCAGGCTGGGCCCCAGAGTTAGGTGGAGTCACGGGATGGACAGGAGCTGCTGTGCTCAGCAGAAACGAGTGGGGGAGGTTTGCCTCCCTGCCCAGGCAGGGCCTTGGGGTGGGCTCTGAGCTTACACTGAGCACTGCTTACACTTCTGGGTGTGGCAGAACTAGTCCCTGTTCTTTTCCAAGGTATACTATGGCAGTGGTTTCCCTCCTTGGGTGAGATCTTGGATGGGCTTTGAGGCTGCGATGGGCACTGTTTATATACCCAACTGTGGCACAACTAGCCTGGAGACTGGCTGCCTAAGGATTCAAGCCAGGTAAAGCTTCTGACCCTCCTTGGAGAGACCAGCTCAGCTTTTTGGTTGGGCTGCAGTATTGGTTGGAACCTCTGATCAGGAGCCACTAGTGACAGGTGCACTGGGCTACCACCAAGATCTGCATGTGCTGGTTGCTGTGAGCCCTGCCTCCTTTCTTTGTTTCTATCTTCCCTGGGTGATCTCTGCTGCTGCCTTTACATTCTCCCATGAGGCGAGACTGGAATGGGACTCCAGGAAGTGTATCAGGTTGCTAGAGAAGCTGGATATCAACCTCTGGTTCTTTTTATTATTACTTTATTTTATTTATTTTATTTTTGTGTGCTACTGGGGATTGAACCCAGGAGCATTCTACCTCTGAGCTACACCCTCAGCCCTATTTCATTTTATTTTTTATTTTGAAACAGGGTCTCTCTAAATTGCGGTGAGCCTCACTCGCTAAGTTGCTGACACTAGCCTCGAACCTGAGCTCCTCCCAAGTACCGGGATTACAGGTGTGCATCACCATGCCCAGCTTCTGCTTCTTTTTAGCCCATGTGCAGACTGATCTCTGAGAAATCCTCTCTGCTTGTCAGCCTGAGGGAGATGCAGGGACGATATGGTCAAGGCAAGGGCATTTCTTTTACCCTTTCTTGACATTTTTATTCAGTTCTGTGGCCCATACAGGTGTCTCAGGCTTACTCCCAGTTTGGGGTTTTTTATGCAAAGGCATTGTAGTCCACGGATAGCTGCTAGTTGAATTTTCTGTGGGGAAAAGTGAAGCCCAGGATATTCTCCTCTACCACCTTTCTGCTGCCAGTCTCTACCGTCTTCATTAGTGTTCCCTTCTAAGTCTTGAAGTCAGATGGCGCAAGTCTTCAACTGCTCTTTTCAAAGTATTTTAGTCATTTCACATCCTTTGAATTTCCATACAAATTTTAGAGTCAGCTTGTGAATTCTAAAAATAAAAATCTTGATGAGAATTTGATTAGAATTTCATTTGATTAAATTGATGAAAATTGATATCTTAATAATAGCCTTCCAACTCATGAATATAGTATATCTCTCTGCTTATTTAGGTCTTGTAAAAATTTCTCATTTAGGCTTGTTTGCACACACCTGTAATCCTAGTACTTGGGAGGCTGAGACAGGAGGATCACATTTCGAAGACAGCCTCAGCAACGTAGCTAGTCTCTCAGCAACTTAGCAAGAACTTATTTCCAAATTTAAAAAAAAATTAAAATAAGGGCTTGGAGGCAGGCGTTGTGGTGCATTCTTGTAATCCCAGTACTTGGGAGGCTGAGACCGGAGGATCTGGGTTCATGGCCAGCCTCAGCTACTTAGCGAGGCCCTCAGCAACTTAGTGAGACCCTGTTTCAAAATAAAGAATAAAAAATAAGACTGGAGAGCGTAACCCAGAGGTAGAATGACCCTGGGTTCAATCCCTGGTACCGCCCCCCAAAATAAATAAATAAATAAATAAATAAGGGCTTGGGGTGTAGCTAGGAAGTAGAATGCTCCTGGGTTCAATTCCCAGCAACACACACACACACACACACACACACACACACAGAGACATATCTCTTGACAGGGCTTTGTAGTTTTTTTTAATTTATTTATTTATTTATTTTTTTTGCGGTACCGGGGATTGAACCCAGGGGCGTTCTACCTCCACGCTACACCCCCAGCCCTATTTTTTATACTTTATTTTGAAACCAGGTCTCACGAAGTTGCGGAGGGCCTCACTAAGTAGAGAGAGAGAGAAACAGGGAGAGAGAGTTGAGGCTGGCCGCGAACCCGGATCCTCCGGATTCTCCGGTCTCTGCCTCCCAAAGTACTGGGATTACAAGCGTGCGCCACCACGCCCGGCCCTCTTTGTAGTTTTTTGATGCACAGGTCTTATGCTTCTTTTATCAGATAATTTTGTAAATATTTAATAATCTTATTGTAATTTTTATCATCTTATTAATTTTAATTTCCAACTGCTAATTTCTGGTATATGGAAATATAGTTGACTTTTGTATGTGTTCATTTTGCATTTACAGTCTTGCTACACTTGCTTATCCTAGGAACTTTTTTGTGACTTGTGTCAGATTTTCTATATACACTAGAATCTTCCAATTTGGATATGTTTCATTCTTTTTTCTTTGCTTTATTACACTAGCCAGAACCTCTGTTACAATGTTGAGTAGAAATGCTGTTAACAGACATCTTTGCCCTATTCCCAATCTCAGGGAGAATGTATTTAGTCTTTCACTATTAAGTATTACGTTTACTGCACCTTTTTTTTCTATATGCCCTCTGTCAAGTTGTGAAAGTTCCTATTTAACCCTACTTTTCTGAGAATTTTTATCATGAATAGATGTGAGGGTTTTTTTCTAATGTTCCTTCTGATTTTATTCAGATCAGCATGGTCTTTCTTTATTACTTCATTAATATGTTGAAATTCACAGAAAGATTTTTTTTAATGTTAAGCCAATATTGAATTCCCAAGGTCAAATACACTTGGTCATAACAGCCATGATCTTTTTATATTATCGATAAATTATCACATTCAATTTGTCCAGATTTTGCTGTAAATTTTTGCTTTGATGCTCATGAAGGATATTTGTCTATGGTTTGCTTTTCTTGTAATGTCTTTGACAGCTTTTATCATCAGGATAATTCTAGCTTCATAGAATGATTCCAAGAGTATTCCCTTCTCTACAGTTATTTCCTCCTTAAACAATCAACCAGTGACGCCATCTGGGTCTGGCGTTTTCTTGGTGGGAAGTTCCATGGTCCAAATGTTGGTGTTCTCCCCCAATGCATATGTTGGAAATTAGTCCCCAATGTGACAGTATTAAGAAAGTAAAGCCATCAGGAGATGATTAGTCACAAGGCCAGAACCTTTACAAATGGGATTGGTGCCTATGGATAATTTGGACCTTGCATGTCTCCCAAGACCCACGTGTGAAATGCTTGGTCCCTAGGGTGATGCTGCTGAGAGATGGTGCTTAGTGGGAGATATTTAGGTTATTGGTGGCAGTCATTGAATTTATTGATAGTGGTAATTTAGGCCTCAAAAGGATGGTGAGACCATGGTCCCTTCCTCTTCCTTTCTTTTTGCTTCCTGGCCACAAGGTAAACAGTTTTGCTCCACCATAATTTCCCACCTTGAAGTGCTCCCTGACCATATGGCCAAAGTGATGGGACCAACTAACTGATTGTGGTTTCAAACCTCTAACACTGTGAGCTGAGATAAACCTTTCTTTTGACAAGTTGATCATCTTAGGTATTTTGTTATAGCAATGCAAAGCTGACTGACAGTGCTCTTATAATAGAAGCTTTAGAGAGGCTGTTTCCCTCTTCCAACATGTGAGGATGTAGCAAGAAGGTGCCATCTATGAGGAAGGGGCCCTTACCTGGTACAGAATCTTCTGGCACCTTAATCTTGGGCTTCCCAGCCTTCCAAACGGCGAATAATTAATTTCTGTTGCTTATAAATTATCTAGTGTAAGGTAATGTATTTTGTTACAGCAGTAGGAACAGACTTATAGACAAAGTTTTTAATTAAAAATTCAATTTATTTAAAAGTATATATGGCTTTTTGGGTTACCTATTTGTTTTTGAGTGAGTTTTGGAAATTCGTGTCTTTCAATAAATTTTTCCACTTCATCTGTTTTTTGTTTGTTTGTTTAGTGGTACTTGAAATTGAATCCAGGGGCATTCTAACTTTGAGCTACGCCCCAAATACTGTTATTTATTATTCTAAAACAGGGTCTCACTAAGTTGCTGAAGGTCTTGTTAAGTTGCTGAGGCTGATGTTGAACCTGTGATCCTCCTGTCTCGGCCTCCCAAATACTGGGATTACAGGCATGCACCACCATGCTGGGCTTCCATTTCATCTTAATAGTCAAATTTATTGACATAATGATGCTCAGAATATTCCCTAGGTCTCCTTTTGATATCTGTAGATGTTCTAACAGTGTCACTTTTCTCATTCCTGATATCTCTCTCTGTCTCTCTCTCTGTCTCTCTCTGTCTCTCTCTCTGATGGCTGTTTTTAATTTATATTAAGTTAAAAACAATTTTTAGTATTCTTTTTTATTTCTTCTTGAACAATTATCTATTTAGAGGTATGGCATTTATTTTCCAAATAGTTGATGAATTTCTAGATGAGTTTCTTTATTGATTCTAATTTAATCCATGGGGTCAGAAGACATACTTTCTATGATTTTAATCCTTTTTAATTTGTGGAGTTTATTTTTTTCATGGATGAGGAAACTGTCTTCTGTGCCTTTGGAAAGAATGTGTGTTCTGTTGTTTTGAGGTGATACAGTCTACAAATGTTGAGGACAGTCGGATCCATATAGGATTGTTGAAATTTATCTCCATCCTGATTTTCTCTCTACTTGTTTTACATATCTTGTCTGGTTTTCTGGTTGTTTCAAGTGAGAATGTAAGTCTTGTCCCTTTTGGTCCTTGTTGGTTGGAAGTGGGGGCCCCAAAGCAGAGAGGTCCTATACGCTGGTGTGAGCAGAGGCTGAGCCCAGAGGAGCACAGGTTGAATGTGGGAGGAGTTTGATGGATGGCCTATATTCCATCTTAAATATGTTATTGTTTTTAAAGCAACTCTAAAATGTTTATACATTGAATTAGACCACTTAGTTGTTTCTATTTCCATTTCATTATAATCTTTGCATTCTCTGTGATTTTCCTTTTCTGTGGCATTTAGAGAAGATAGGGGACTATACATTACTTTTACACAACTCCCAACCAATGTGCCCCCCCCAAACTCTCCAAATAACAAAATATAAAGGGCACTGGAAAAGCATTCAGGTCCATTTTGGATGTATCTTTTTCATCTGATAATCATTATTTAAACCTGCTGCAGGTAGAACTACTGTCACATACCCACAAGTGAACAAATTTGCACATATAATTCTAAAGTGAGTGAGTCAGCCTCTCATTACAATAGCAAATGCCCGAGATAATCAGCTTATCAGGAGAAGGTTTATTTGGCTCCACCCTAGTTTTGGAGGTCCCAGTGCATGAGCTATTGGCCCCATTTCATGGCCATGAGGAAGCAGCACATCATGATGGGAATGTGTGGCAGAGCAAAACTGCTCACCTGGTAGCCAGGAGGGAAACAAGAGAGAGGAGGGGGCTGGGCTCTTCAGGAGCCTTGCCCCAATGACCTAAAGACCTCCCACTAGGCCCCACCTCTTAGAGTTTCCACAACCTCCCAATAGTGCCACCCTAGGTGACAAACTTTTTTTTTTTTGAACTGGGAATTGAGCCCAGGGGTGTCCTACCTCTGAGCAACACCCCCAGTCTCCCTTTCTTGTTTTTTGAAACAGGGCCTCACTAAGTAGCTTAGGCTGACCTGGAACCTGTGATCCTCCTATCTCAGCCTCCCAAATACTGGGATTATAGGTGTGCACCACCATACCCAGTGAGGACAAACTTTTAACACATGGAAATTTGAAGGTCATTCCAGATGCAAACTATGAAATGAAGGGCAAAACTGCACTGACTGCAGCCAGCCTCAGCAACCTAGTGAAATCCCCAGCAACTTAATGAGACCCTGTTTCAAAATAAAAAATAATGAGACTGGAGGTATAGCTCAGGGGTAGAATGTCCCTAGGCTCAATCCCTAGTACTACAACAAGCAAAAACTGCACTGGCAATATCCTTTATATACAAGGATTGTCAGAAAGAAGAAAGAAAAAAAGAAAGAAGAAAGAAAGAAAGAAAGAAAGAAAGAAAGAAAGAAGGAAGGAAGGAAGGAAGGAAGGAAGGAAGGAAGGAAGGAAGGGAGAGGGAGGGAGGGAAGAGGGAGGGAAGAGAAAGGAGGGAGGGAGGGGATGGGAGGGAGGGAGGGAGGGAAAGAAAGAGAAAGAAAGAAAGAAAGAGTGAGTTAAGCCTAACCCATGAAGGAAAAGTAAAAGCTGTATTCACTGAGGGTCTCTCTCATCACTGCTGATGAGCAAAATGCTTGGTGATTTTGTAAGGCCCAGGGTAGAAGGCAGCACAATTTCTCTCTGAGACAAGCCAGGGAGGTGTCAGGTGACAGACACACACCTCACTGGAGAGGCCAGAAGGGCACTTCCAGTGGGAGCAAATGCCTGCCACGAGGAAGATCAAACGTCCACAGGAATCCGGGAAGTCAGACATGAGGAGCATCTGTGACGGGAGAGGTGACAAGAAGCAATGGCTCCAAGCCGTCAGGGAGCGCCGTGCGTGTTGCCTGCAATGCAGCCCAGACTTCCACGGTCACGCGCTCCAGTTTCCTTTGTTGCTGGAGGTTGGATGTGTAAACACACCGTCTCTAAGGGTGTTGCATCTGCTCTGAACATTTATTTGATTTAATAAGGCACCAGAACCCGGCCATCTTCCAACTCAGCCTTCCGCAAAGCGTGATTGTCATACCACCAACCTGGATCATTCGTTTCAAATATCTGGACATAAGAGACAAGATCAAACAGTGGTGGGACCTCGGGGAGGTCCTTGCACGAGGGCAGGAGTATTATTCCAGCAGGAAACACTTCCTGTTATCCTGCTGTTTAACAACATCCAAGACAACCTTCCCTCCCTGCCCACAAAGGCATCAGTACTGAGGAGCGGACGTTCTGGAGGCCGGTCCTAGAGAGAAATGGAGAGTGTGCTGGACGGATGCTTCACCTTTGAATCTAGAAAGAAAACCCAAGTGGTTGAACATCAAAATCATCACAAAGAATTTTATTAAAGAATTATTTGAGGTAGACTTTTTTATTACATTGACTCCTAGAGAAGTTCCTTTATGTATGAACGTCCCTTTATGCCTGGCAGACATGCTGGCAGGAGCAGTTTCCTATTCCTCCTGTGGTTGCTGCTGGTGACTGTGGGCTGCTCTATGCTGGAACCTTCTTTTTTTTTTTTTTTGTGGTACCGGGGATTGAACCCAGGGGCATTTTACCTCCGAGCTACACCCCTGGCCCTATTTTTTACACTTTATTTTGAAACCGGGTCTCACGAAGTTGCGGAGGGCCTCACTAAGTAGCTGAGGCTGGCCGCGAACCCGGATCCTCTGGTCTCAGCCTCCCAAGTACTGAGATTACAAGCGTGTGCCACCACGCCCGGCTTATGCTGCAACCTTCTCAATGATTCCAGATACCTCGTCAAGGCTCCACCCTCACATCCTGCTCCTTCCATCCAGCCTTTGCTCCTCAGTGCCCGTGTTTGCAGAAGCAGCTCGATCCAGTGGGCCACCACCTGCATTAGTCCAGGTTCTCTCAGAACAGAACCCACAGGATATGTAGATTATAAAGGGGGATTTATAGAGTTGGCTTACACACTCAGAAGCCTGTAGTCCCAAAGGGGCCCCTCGCACGCTGGAGAGCCAGGGAACCAGCAGCTGCTCAGTCTGAGGAGCTGGAGCCTCAGAACACAGGGACCAGTGAAGCAGCCCCAGTACTAGACGGAAAGGCCTGGAAACTCCCTAGAGAGTGTTGGTGAGAGCCCGCGTTGGAAGAGGGAAGGCGCTGGAGTCGTGTCCTCAGGCGAGGGCGGCCGCAGACGCACCTGCTCAGGAAGGGTCGCTGGCCTTCTCCCTGCCTGCTCCTCCTTCCACCCCGCGTTCCTCCAGGCCCCCGCCTGCTGGACAGTGCCGCCCCCGCTCAGGGCTGGACTCCCCCTCTGCCGGACAGTGCCGCCCCCGCTCAGGGCTGGACTCCCCCTCTGCCGGACAGTGCCGCCCACGCTCAGGGCTGGACTCCCCCTCTGCTGGACAGTGCCGCCCACG
>PVJS01054835.1:0-12834 GCA_004027185.1 Glis glis | reverse complement strand
CTCTCTCTCTCTCTCTCTCTCTCTCTCCCCCTGTCTCTCTCTCTCTCTCTCTCACTCCTTAGTGAGGCCCTCCGCAACTACGTGAGACCCGATTTCAAAATAAAGTATAAAAAAAAAATAGGGCCGGGGGCGTAGCGCGGAGGTTGAACGCCCCTGCGTTCAATCCCCGGTACCGCAAAAAAAAAAAAAGAAAGAAAGTACTGAGATTCTCATCAACCTAGCAAAACCCTTTTTTTTTTTTTGGTACTGGGAATTGAACTCAGGGGCATTCTACCTCTGAGATACTCCCCAGCCTATATGTATATATATATATTTTGGCAGTACTAGGGATTGAACCCAGGGGCATTCTACTCCAAGCTACACCCCCAGCCCGATTTTATTTCTTATTTGGAAACAGGGTCTCACTAGGTTGCTGAGAACCTCACTAAGTTACCGAGGCTGGCTTTGAACATGCAATCCTCCTGTCTCAGCGTCCCAAGTACTGAGATTACAAGTGTGCACCACCACGCCCGGCCCTCCCCATACTTTTTTTTTTTTCCTCCCCAGACTTTGAGGAGGGGATCTTCCAGTCTCACAGGTAAGGGAGATGTAAAACACATGATGACACAGATACAATTAAGCCCCTGTGTAGTGGAGCTCCAAGCAAGGCAGCCCAGGAAGATCCTGGAGGGCTTGCTGTAGGAGGCAACCTCAGAGCTCTAATCTGAGATGTGAGTTACCGCCAAAAGTGATAGCTACCTCCTAAACCCAGTGTCTGACTCATTCATTTATTCATTCAATCATTCATTCATTTATTGAGTTCCCAGAGACATCAGGTATTGCTCAAGGAAGTGCTGGGCCCAAAATAGGCAAAAATCCCTTCCAGGATACAGCAGAGTAAGGGGTGCAGAGCCCCAGGCATGGTGAAGCATGCCTGCAATCCCAGTACTTGGGAAGTTGAGACAGGAGGATCTCAGGTTCAAGGCCAGTCCCAAATTTAATCAGGACTTCAGCAATTTAGCAAGATCCTGTTTCAAAATAAAAAATAAACCAGGTGTGGTGGCACACACTTGTAATCCCAGTACTTGAGAAGCTGAGACCTGAGGATCCGGGTTCGTGGCCAGCCTCATCTACTTAGGCCCTCCGCAGATTAGTGAGACCCTGTTTCAAAATAAAGAATAAAAAAATAGCCAGGCGTGGTGGCGCACGCTTGTAATCCCGGTACTTGGGAGGCTGAGACAGGAGGATCCGGGTTTGCAGCCAGCCTCAGCTACTTAATGAGGCCCTCCGAAACTTAGTGAGAGCCTGTTTCAAACTAAAGGATAAAAAATAGGGCTGGGGGTGTAGCCCAGAGGTAGAATGCCTGTGGGTTCAATCCTCAGTACCGCCAAAAAATTAAAATAAATAAATAAATAAAAATAAAAAATAAGCCAGGAGTGGTGGCACACGCTTGTTATCCCAGTACTTGGGAGGCTGAGACATGAGGATTGCAGACTTGAGGATAACCTCAGCAATTTAGTGAGGCTCTCAGCAACCTAGTGAGATGCTGTTTCCAAATAAGAATTAAAAAAAACAGCTGGGCGTGGTGGTGAATGCCTGTAATCCCAGTACTTGGGAGGCTGAGACAGGAGGATCCGGGTTCGCGGCCAGGCTCAACTACTTAGTGAGGCCCTCCGCAACTTAGTGAGACCCTGTTTCAAAATAAAGAATACAAAATAGGGCTGGGGGTGTTGTTCAGAGGTAGAATGCTCCTGGGTTCAATCCCCAGTACCACCAAAAAAATAAATAAATAAATAAGGCCGGGCGTGGTGGCGCATGCTTGTCATCCCAGTACTTGGGAGGGTGAGACAGGAGGATCGCAGGTTCACGGCCAGCCTCTGCAACTTAGTGAGACCCTGTTTCAAAATAAAGAATAAAATAGGGCTGGGGATGTAGCTGGGAGGTAGAATGTGTCTGGGTTCCATCCCCAGTTACACACACACACACACACACACACACACACACACTCACACAAATAAATAAATAAATAAATAAATAAATAAATAAAAATAAAAAATAAGCCAGGTATGGTGGCGCACAGTTGTAATCCCAGTACTTGGAAGGCTGAGACAGGAGGATCCCAGGTTCGCGGCCAGTCTCCACAACTTAGGCCCTCTGCAACTTAGTGAGACCCTGTTTCAAAAGAAAAGAATAAAATAGGGCTGGGGTATATCTTGGAGGTAAAATTCCCCTGGTTTCAATCCCCAGTACCCCCCCCACACACACACAAAATAAATAAACAAATAAAATAAACTAGGGCTGGGGGTGTAGCTTGAAGGTAGAATGCTTATGGGTTCATTCCCTAGTTCCAAAAAACAAAAAAAAGAAAAAATTGGTCTTGGGGTGTAGCTCAGAGGTAGAATGCCCCTAGGTTTAATCACTCGTACCAATAAATACGTAAATAAATGAATAAAGGGTTGGGGATGTAGTCCAGAGGTAGAATGCCTCTGGGTTCAATCCCCAGTACTGAAGAAGGAAGAGGAGGAGGGGGAGGGGGAAGAGGAGGAGAAGAAGACCTTCTTTCAAAATAAATAAAAGCTGGAGCCAAGTGCGGTGGCACATGCTCCTTATCTCAGTACTTGGGAGGCTGAGACAGGAGGATCACAGGTTCTCAGACAGCTTCTGCAATTTAGTAAGGCCGTCCACAACTTAGACCCTGTTTGAAAATAAAAAATAAAATAGGGCTGGGGGTGTAGCTCAGAGGTAGAACACCCCTGGGCTCTATCCCCAGTACATTAAAAAAATATATAAATAAAAGCTGGGCGTCATGGCGCAGGCCTGTAATCCCAGTACTTGGGAAGCTGAGACAGGAGGATCGCAGGTTCAAGGACAGCCTCAGCAACATAGCAACTCTCAGAAACCTAGGGAGACCCTGTTTCAAAACAAAAAATAAAAAAGGGCTGGGGGTGTAGCTCAGAGGTAGAACACTCAATTCCCGGTACTCCCACACTCACAAAAAGATGACAGATCATTCTAGAAGGTGAACCTGCTGGGGAGAGGAAACTGGGCTTGTGAGATGTAAGTGCTCTTTTTCAAAACAAGATTGATGACACCCCTTCTTTTTTTTTCCGGTACTGGGGATTGAATCCAGGGGCATTCTACCTCCGAGCTACACCCCCAGCACTATTTTTTGTTCTTTATTTTGAAACAGGGTCTAAGTTTCAGAGGGCCTCACTAAGTAGCTGAGACTGGCCGCGAACCCAGATCCTCCTGTCTCAGCCTCCCAAGTACTGGGATTAAGAGCGTGCACCACCATGCCCGGCTTGATGAAACCCCTTGTGATGGAGGGGCCACTCTCCCCGGGGCCCCTTATCACCCTATGGCTGAGAGTGCAGGAAGTTCTCCTGGTTGCTTTGCAAGCTCAGTTGCCCACCCTACTACTGTTGAGTGCCTCCTGTATGCTCAGGGCAACCTTCCTGATATGGGAACATGGGAGTGCGGGTTGTTCTGTGTGCCCTTGGGCAGGGTCTCTCCTCCCGGCCTCGGGTTCAGTCCTGTGACTAGGGGCTTCGGGTGCTCATCCAGCCGTCCTACAGCAGCCCCTACCCTCAAGCCCATGTAGGGTTGTTTTCCCAACAGCCCCCGCGGTGAGGGCGCACGTTTGGGGGTGCTTATCCCCATTTCACAGATGACTAGAGTGAAGTTCACACTGCCGCCTGGAGCTGCACCGAGCGGAGCTACGCTTCCCGGAGTAGGGTTGGAGTCGAACCCAGAATCCTCCGCACCCCCGCCCCCAATGTCCCCGAAACTGCGGCCCCTTTAAGAACGTCCCTCAGAACCAAGCAGGAAGGGGGCAGTGCCCGCTCCCGGGACGGACGCGCGCGCTAGCCAATCACCGAGGCGGTCTTGGCGGCGGCGGCCAATGAGCGCGGCGGGGCGTGTCCGGCGCCCGAGCCTGGTTCCCGAGGCGCGGCGGCCGCGGCTGGGGGCGGGGAGGGGGCGCAGGACCCCTGGTGGGGGTCCCGGAGCCGCAGGCACGTGTCTGAGGCGCCGCAGCGGTGCTGGCCGGGGGCGCTGCGGACCGTGCTGGCCGTAGCGGGGGTCGCGGTGCTGGGCGGGGCGGAGGCGGCCAGCGGGTTGGGGGGTCCCGGGGCCGAGGCGGGCCGGGGGCTGTTGGCGTCGGCGCTGAGGGGCGCCGGGGTTGAGGGTCGGGCTGGCGGTGTCGGGCGGGTCGGGGGCGTTGGGGAGTTGGGGGTTACGCGGGCCGGGCCGGGGCATCCGGGCCGGGGGTGTCGTGGGACCAGGTGGGTGGGTGGATGTCGGTGTCGTCGGTGTTTAAGGAGACTGAAGGCCAGGGGGAGCTCGCCCGGCCGGGGGCGGTGGTTGGTTGGGTGGGAGGCCCAATGGTGCAGGCGCAGGGCATTGTGGGGTGGGGGCTGGGAGGGTCTCACTGGGCCAGATCCCGGAAGGAGCCGGGCAGGTGCGGGTCGGGGCGGGGGCCTGCGAGCGGCAGCGTCTTGCTTAGCCCAGGTACCGCGGGACGGGGGCTCCTGACAGGCCTGATGCCAGTAAGCCTCTGTGGCCTGCCTCGGGGGTCTCCTCCAATCCTGAAAAAGGCTTATTTGAGTGGGTGGGTGAGAGGGAAGGAGTCCCGGTGGCCACGGAAGGCCCCCCCGGGTAGGGTCTGGGCCAGGGTCCCTGCTGTTGGGTAGAGGGTAGCCTGAGCTTCAGATTGTTGACTGAAAAAGGTTTGGGGATTTGGACCATTGGAGCTGGTGCTAGTGACTGGGGCAAGAGGGGTCCCTTTAAGAGACAGGACAGAGGCTAAGGCAGCAGGATTACAGGTTCGAGGGCAGCCTCAGCAAGTTAGTCAGGCCCTAAAAAAACTTAATAAGACCCTGTTTCAAAATAAAAGGTAAAATAGGGCTGGGGGTGTAGTTCAGAGGTAGAATGCATCTGGGTTCAATCCCCAGTGCAAAAGAGAAAACAGGACAGTTGGAGGTGGGATGCCCAGACCCCTAGTTGGCCCAGAGACTGTAAAAATTGCTTCCCGTGGCCTCAGGGGCTGTCCTCAAAAAAACAAACCCAGCAACTCTCTCTTGGCATTTAATCAGATAAAGTCCCCATGACTGGGAGCCCATTTTCTACTTTGCCCCTGCTGTTAGCTTTATCTGTAACCTTGGGCCAATGGCTTTGCCTCTCTGGGCCTCAGTTTCCTTTTCTGCAGAATGTTGGCAAGGAGAGTTCCCTACTTCCTGGGTGTTTATAAAGATTAAATAATAATTAGTGCTAATAATAGCTAACACCCCGTGAGCCTGATGCGTGGGTGGTTAATCTCTTTCAAGTCCAGGTTGTTGTTATGCCCACTGTACAGAGGAAGAAACTGAGACCTCAGCTCCTGAGTCACTGCGCCATCAGTGCAGGAAGGGGTGGAGCAGGGGAGGATCATGAAGCCAGGAGGGTTCTTACCCCAGCCCTGCCCTCCCCCAGGGCCAGTCCCGTCCCCCCAGAAGCATGGCATCTCTTGAACCCGCTGAGCCTGCAGCCCCGCTGCCCACTGGGGTCCCGCCACTGGAGGACTTTGAGGTACTGGATGGGGTTGAAGATGCAGAAGGTGAGGAGGAGGAGGAGGAAGAGGAAGAAGAGGAAGATGAAGATCTGAGTGAGCTGCCACCTCTCGAGGACATGGGACAGTCCACTCTGGAGCAGGCTGAGCAGCCTGGGGCCCTGGCCCGAGAGTTCCTGGCCGCCATGGAGCCTGAGCCCGCCCCAGCCCCGGCCCCAGAAGAGTGGCTGGACATCCTGGGTAAGGAGCAGGGTGGCTTGGGTTGGCCCACAGAGCCCAAAGGGCTCAGAGTGACCTTGGCCTTGGCCTCCTGTTCCATGAGTGTGTTTCCCCATCCATGCTGGGAGGGTTGGCAGTCACCTGGTAACTGTGGCCATTGCCAGCTTAGAGGCACCTGCTGAGACCTCATGTTTATGAACTTCATTCATTGTCTCACATGCACAAACGACGTGCTGTGTCTCAGTTTCCCAGAGCTGTTAATAGCGGCTCAGATAGGCTGAGTCACCTGCCCAGAGCCACACAGCCAGCATGTCTGGAGCCAGCAGCTCCCAACCCCCAGTGCATCTTTTCTGGGCATTTGTCTGACACATTCTTGTTCCCTAGAAAAATGCATCCTGAGGACAGATAGGTCTGGGGACTGTCCTATTTTGTTTGTCCCTCTAGCTGGTTCACATACTCATTGTTTGTTTGTTTTTGTAGTGCTGGGGTTGGAACCCAGAACCTCATGCATGCTAGGGAGGTGCTGTACCATTGAGCTGTACCCCGATCCCTTTTTATTTTTTGAGACAGGGTCTTGCTAAGTTGCCCAGGCTGGCTTCAAACCTCTGATCTTCCTGCCTCAGTCTCCTGAGTCACGGGATTACAAACATGTGCCACCACACCCGACTTCATTATTGTTTTTAAAATGCTTTATAACTGATGCCGGGCGTGGTGGCGCACACTTGTAATCCCAGTACTTGGGAGGCTAAAGACCTGAGGATCTGGGTTCACGGCCAGCCTCAGCTACTTAGTGAGGCCTCCGCAACTTAGTGAGACCCTGTTTCGAAATAAAGAATAAAAAAATAGGACCGGGGGTGTAGCTCAGAGGTAGAATGCCCCTGGGTTCAATCCCTAGTACTGCCAAAAAAAAAATGCTTTATAACTGTAAAGTACCATTAGTAATTACTTTATATTTGGGGGAGGATTTTTTTGTGTGTGGTGTTGCGGATGGAACCCAGGGCCTTGCACATGCTAGGCAAGCACTAACCACTGAGCGCACCCTAGCCCCTCATTGTCATTCTAGGTGAATTCTCACACTTGCCCTCCATGTCTCTATCACAATTCCAAAAATGAGAGAAATGTTCATATTCTGTGAAAACATGTTACCACCAATCCTGATATCCCATATACTAAGTAATGCTAGCACCCATGCAATAAATAATACGTCAATACCACTCTTATCATTATTATTATTTACCTTTTTTTTTGGTGGTACTGGGAATTGAACCCAGGGGCATTCTGCCTCTGAGCTATACTCCTAGCCCTTTTTATTTTGAAACAGGTTCTCACTAGGTTGAGAGTCTTGCTAAATTGTTGAGGCTAGTTTTTTGTTTTGTTTTGTTTTGTTTTGTTTTGTTTTTGGTGGAATTGGGGATTGAACTCAGGGGCATTCTACCTCCAAGCTATATCCCCAGCCCTATTTTTTTTTTTTTTGCGGTACCGGGGATTGAACCCAGGGGCGTACTACCTCCACACTACACCCCCGGCCCTATTTTTTATACTTTATTTTGAAACCGGGTCTCAAGAAGTTGCGGAGGGCCTTCACTAAGTAGAGAGCGACGGGGGAGGGGGGGAGAGAGAGAGAGAGAGAGCGAGCGAGCTGAGGCTGGCCGCAAACCCAGATCCTCCAGTCTCTGCCTCCCAAAGTACTGGGATTACAAGCATGAGCCACCACCCGCGGCCCCAGCCCTATTTTTTATTCTTTATTTTGAAAGAGGGTCTCACTAAGTTGCGAAGGGCCTCACTAAGTAACTGAGGCTGGCCACAGACCTGCGATCCTCCTGTCTCAGCCTCCCAAGTACCAGGATTACAAGCATGTGCCACCATGCCCAGCTCTGAGGCTAGTCTTGAACCTGTGATCCTCCTGTTTCAGTCTCCCAAGTACTGGGATTACAGGTGTGCACCATCAGGCCTGGCTAATAACCAGTATTTTTTTGTTTTGTTTTGGTACTGGGGATTGAACCCAGGGGCATTCTACCTCCAAGCTACACCCCCAGTTCTATTTTTTATTTTAATTTTGAAACAGGGTCTTGCTAGGTTGATGAGAGTCTCACTACTTGCTGAGGCTGTCCTTGAACCTGTGATCGATCCTCCTGTGTCAGCCTCTCAAGTACTGGGATTACAAGCGCGCCCCACCACGCCAAGCTTAATAACCACTATTAACAATACTAGTAAGTCAGGTGCAGTGGTGCGCATCTGCAGTCCTAGTACTGGGGAGGCTGAGGCAGGAAGATGCTGGAGCCCAGGAGGGAGTTCAAGGCTAGCTTGGGCAGCACAAAGAGACCCCGTCTCAAAATAACATCATGCCAGGCATGGTGGTGCATGCCTGTAGTTCCCAGTACTTGGGAGGCTGAGACAGGAGGATCGCAGGTTCGAGGACAGCCTCGGCAAGTAGTAAGACTCTCATCCACTTAGAGAGACCCTGTTTCAAAGTAAAAATCAAAAATAGGACTGGGGGGTGTAACTCAGAGGTAGAATGCCCCTGGGTTCAATCCCTAGTACCACACACACAAAAAATAACAATAACAATGATAGTAGTGCTACAGGAACAGTATCAGGTACCACTGACATTAAAACAAATGTTTTAATTAATTTAACCACTAATAAAAATGTCACTCTTGCTTGGCACGGTAGCTCATGCCTGTTATCCCAGTACTTGGGAGGCTAAGGCAGGAGGATCAGGTTCAAGGCTAGCCTCAGCAACTTGGTAAGACCCTGAGCAACTTAGACTGTCTCAAAATAAAATAGAAGCCAGGTGTGTGGTGGCGCATGCTTGTAATCCTAGTACTTGGGAGGCTGAGACAGTAGGATCACAGGTTCAAGGACAGCCTCAGCAAGTAGTGAGACTCTCATCAAGCTAGGGAGACCCTGTTTACAAATAAAAATAAAATAGGGCTGAGGGTGTAGCTTGGAGGTAGAATGCTCCTGGGTTCAATCCCCAGTACCAAATAAAATAAAATAGGGCTGGGGTGTGACTTGGAGGTAGAATGCCCCTGGGTTCAATTCCCAGTACCAAAAAAAGTCTAAAAACAACTAACTCCAGGTAGTACTTAGCACATATTTTGCACCAGCCCTGTGCAGCACACCATTGTATCCTTCCAGCTACCCTGTAGCAATTCCTACCCTCTTGTATAGGTGGGGAAACTGAAGGTCACATAGCCTCCTTGAATATAGTGGTGTGTGGGACGGTATTTGTCACTGAGAGCTGCCTGTTCACCCTCTGAACATGTGATGCTGTCTCTCTCTCTCTCTATATATATATATATATTTTTTTGTGTGTGGTATTGGGGATTAAATCCAGGGGCATTCTACCTCTGAGCTACATTCACAGCCCTATCTTTTATTCATTATTTTGAAACAGGGTCTCACTAAATTGTGGAGGGCCTCACTAAGTAGCTGAGGCTGGCCGCAAACCTGTGATCCTCCTGTCTCAGCCTCCCAAGTACCAGGATTACAAGTATGTGCCCCCACGCCCGACTTGTCTATTTATATTTGTACCAGCCATTCCCGAGATCAGTAGTGGGGCTTCAAGGTTGGGGGCGTGGCTCCATCATAGAGATCCTGGGCTCCATCCCCAGCACCGCAGAAAGAAAACATTGGATTCCCAGTTGACAGACAAGGAAACTGAAGCCTGGGGATGGGGGGCATGGTTTGCCCAGGGCCCAACTCGTGGTCAGGCAAGCCTGGCTGTCCATCACTCTTGCCCACAAACCTCAAGACCCAGGGATCTGCTGGGATCCCCTTACTCAGAGGTTTCCAGACTGGATGTGGGGAAGCAGCCTAGAAATTTGGAGTGTGCTAGAATATTCCAGAATAAAGATGGTGACATCAGTGTCTCTGACCTCTAGGCCAGGCCAGGGTCCACTTTGACTTGTAAGATGTTTGAGGCCAGTAGAGACGTGCAGAGGGCAGGCAAATGGGAGCGTGAGTGACCCCACGGCCCAGCCCTGGCCTCGTGGGCTGTGCGCCTCGGTCCACACAAAGGTTGCCACTCTCTGTGTGCCTGTTTCCTGTAGGCCCTGTAGTCACTGTGTACGAGGGTGGGAAGTGCAGGGGTTCCCAGGTGCTCTTGCAGGGGCACTGGGCCTAGGGCCTAGCACCGTGGGTGGTGGCCTTGGCCTGGGGTATGGGGATACCCTGTGTAGTTGTGGGATGGGGGCTGGGCTGCATGTGTCCATGGGCTCCTCAGCTGTTTGACATTTAAGCTCAGAGTAGGTGGTGCTTTGTAGAGACCCACTCTTAGTGTGGCAGAAGCTTGCTGGAGGTCACTGGGAAGGCCCCACAACCACCCCAGTTCATGGATGGGTAAACTGAGGCCCAGCTGTCCAAGAACTGGGATTCGAGCCCTAGGGAGGGGGCTTCTCCAGTGTCTTTCTCTGGGTCCCCCATACCAGCCCCATTGCTGTGACCCCTCCTAAATCTGTCCTGTCAGGGCTGGGGTGCTGCTCAGTGGTTACTGCTTGGCCAGCATGCCTGAGTGTCTGGGTGCCATACCCAACATTGCAAAAACCAGAACTGTCCTATGTGCTCAGTGTCCACCTGCCTGGGTCACCTGGCCTATCAGGCAGAGTGGCTGTGGGAGGTTTAGCTCCTTCCTCCCAGACGGCAGGTAACAGTGGGGGTCTGGGGGCAGGTGCCCCAGCTAAGCCACCCATGACACGTCGTGTTCCGTCCCTGCAGGGAATGGGCTGCTGAGGAAGAAGACGCTGGTCCCTGGTCCACCGGGCTCCAGCCGGCCGGCCAAGGGCCAGGTGGTCACTGTGCAGCTACAGATGTCACTGGAGAATGGCACGCGGGTGCAGGAGGAGCCAGAGCTGGTGTTCACCCTGGGCGACTGCGACGTCATCCAGGTGGGCGCCGGGGTGGGCGGGGCGGGGGGCCTCTGGGCTGGGGCGCCCCTGACCCCGCTACCTTGCCCACCCAGGCCCTGGACCTCAGCGTCCCCCTCATGGACGTGGGTGAGACAGCCATGGTCACCGCTGACTCCAAGTACTGCTACGGCCCCCAAGGCAGGTGAGCACCCAGGTCCCCTGTCACCAAGAGGAAGCCGAGGCTCTGGGGGGCGGGTGGCCCAAGCCTCCCACTGGGTCTGAGTGCCACCCATGCCACCCCTCAGCAGGAGCCCGTACATACCCCCGCATGCGGCACTGTGCCTGGAGGTCACCCTGAAGACGGCGGTGGACGGGCCTGACCTGGAGATGTTGACCGGGCAGGAGCGGGTGGCCCTAGCCAACCGGAAGCGGGAGTGTGGGAATGCCCACTACCAGCGGGCAGACTTTGTGCTGGCCGCCAACTCCTATGACTTGGCCATCAAGGCCATCACCTCGAGCGCCAAAGGTGACCACTGCCCCTGGGTCTGACCCTGCTGCCTCCCCCAGGGTGCCCAGGCCTAGTGCTAGGGACCCCACCACAGGCTGGGGGCATGCTAGGTTGCTCCACAGAGTGGGCAGACTCCTGCTGCCCCAACCCCAGGCCAGGGCCCAGCAACACAAGGGATAGAGGGTCTGGTCGGGTCCCAGGAGGTACCGCGCATGGCGTGGCCCGGCAGCTGTGTGACTGCTGCCGTACCCCACAGTGGACATGACCTTTGAGGAGGAGGAGCAACTGCTGCAACTGAAAGTGAAGTGTCTCAACAACCTGGCAGCCTCACAGCTGAAGCTGGACCACTACCGAGCAGCCCTGCGCTCCTGCAGCCTGGTGCTGGAGCACCAGCCTGACAATATCAAGGCGCTCTTCCGCAAGGGCAAGGTGGGCCGGGCCCCGAGTGCAGGCTGGGGCACCCCAGAGTCCAGGCCCTGGGACCCAGAGCCCTGGCTTTGGGATCCCAAAGTCCATGCCTGGGACCTGAGCCCCAGCTGGTCTCACCCATCCCCCGTGGTCAGCACTTTGGGAACACCTGCCAGGTGGAGGCGCCAGCTGGGTCTGTGGTTCTGCAGTGATGGTGTCCTTGCCCACAGGTGCTGGCACAGCAGGGTGAGTATAGTGAGGCCATCCCCATCCTGAGGGCGGCGCTGAAGCTGGAACCCTCCAACAAGGTGAGCAGGACGGACGCCCCACTGGTCTGGAAGTTCTTCCTGTGGTCAGCTCCAGTCTGTCTCGCTGCAGCTTTGTGGTGTCCCGTGGGCAACAGCAGAGGGTGGGTAGCTCGCTAGGCTTTTGGGGCCCATGTGGACAGTCTGGACTCACCCCGCCAGAGGACTAGTGCTGAGGTCACCTCCTGAGCCACCCTCCTGCCTACTGTGCTCTACTCTGTCTACCAACGCTGCAGGGTGGGCAGCCCCACTTGGGAGAAGCCCAGGGGCATATGGGACCCTTGCCCCAGGGTCCTGGCACTCAGGCAGCCCAGGGTTCCCAAAGGCCCAGCACCAATGTGACAGCCAGCTGGCCTCCCACAGACGATCCACGCCGAGCTTTCGAAGCTGGTGAAGAAGCACGCAGCTCAGCGGAGCACAGAGACTGCCCTGTACCGGAAGATGCTGGGCAACCCCAGCCGGCTGCCTGCCAAGTGCCCCGGCAAGGGTGCCTGGGTGAGTCAGGCTGGTGGGTGTGTGGGTGTCCCCAGCAAGTGGCCATGCTGGGAGACGTTGGGACACAGAGACCCCAGCCTCAGTGACCAGGGAGAAGGGGAGGTGTCCTGGAGGAGTGGATGTGTGACGTGAGTTTTGAAGCATGGGTAGGAGTTTGTTTCAGAGGTAGGAAAGGTTTGGTCAGGCCAAACCTCCACACAGAAGGCCGTGTGGATTGTGTTGGGAGTTGAGGCCCAGGAGGCTGGTGCTGATCGCCCTCTCCACTCTCTCTGCAGTCCATCCCGTGGAAGTGGCTGTTTGGGGCGACCGCAGTTGCCCTAGGGGGCGTGGCGCTCTCTGTGGTCATCGCTGCCAGGAACTGACCAAGCAGGCGGCCTCCACCCCCTCTGCGCCATGGACCCCGCCCCACATTCCCACCTCCCTGGCTCCCTGTCCACTGCCTCTGTTGCCCACCCCCCTCCAGGTCGGGGCAGCAAGGATGGGCATCACGAAGCCCAGTGAGCAGGAGGGACTGAGGCCCCGTTG
>PVJS01054834.1:0-12830 GCA_004027185.1 Glis glis | reverse complement strand
AAAAAAAAAAATAAATAAATAAATAAATAAAGGAGACATAAAAAGGTCAGGGTTTGCGGGTGGTAAAAGGATCACTTCAGATGGGCCAGTAGGGAGGGTCTTCCCAAGGAGAGGCCAGAAGGATGAGAAGGTAGAATGCAGGAAGGGACCTATGACAGCAACTCAGGCAGAGGGGACAGCAGGTGGCCTGATGGGGACCAGTGCTGTGCTCAGGACCAGGGGAGGTGTTCCCCCTAAGCACCACATGAACAGGGGATCTGCTCTGGTTCAGGAAGAACTCAGGAGTGTCAGCGGACTTCGCTGGGTGGCAGCAACTTCCCCTAATGAGAGCAGGCCGGAGGAGAAGCCTCAGGATTGGTTTGCCTGTCGCCTTCCTGAGCCTGGGGGTCAACAGGGCAGAGGGAGGGCACAGGTCATTGTCTGGCCATTGTGCAAGAAGCCCAATAAGCAGGCGGACACTTCCTCTGACTCACCCCCAGGGTTTAGGGTAGATCGAATTACATGCCTGGTGTGGGGTGAAGGGGGGGTCAAGACCCTGCGCAGTAGATGCTCCTGCACATAGGCATGGCCCTGCTGGGATCCCACACCTCCACTACCTCTCAAATCTTTTCTCCTCCATCTTTCTATGTCCAGAAACTGGCTTCCTGAAGATGTACATAAGTGATTTGGGTGACTGGTACTTTTAATCGAGTGTTTCTTATGAGCCCAGCAGTTGGCACAGATTAATTTCATTTAAACTTCACTACAGAAACCGGGTGAGGTGGTGCACACCTGTAATCCTAGTACTTGGGAGGCTGACACAGGAGGATCACAGGTTGGAGGACAGCCTCAGCATCTTAGTGAGGCCCTCAGCAACCTAGTGAGACCCTGTTTCTAAATAAGAATTAAAAAGGGCAGGGGTATAGCTCAGAGGTAGTAGAGCACCCCTGGAATTAATTCCCAGGACCACAAAAAAAAGATTGAAGTTCATGAAAGTGCCAGAAATCATGAACAAGAATAAAAAAAAAAAAAGAAAAGAAAAGAAAAAGAAAGAGCAGTGGTGAATGCCCAGGCCACTCTAAATAAAATCTATGCGTGTACATATATTTAACATGGACTTTTTTTTTTTTTGGCAGTACTGGGGATTGAACCCAGGGGCATTCTACCTCCAAGCTACACCCCCGGACCTATTTTGTCTTCTTTCTTTCTTTTTTTGCGGTACCGGAGATTGAACCCAGAGGCATTCTACCTCCGGGCTCCACCCCCGGTCCTATTTTTTATTCTTTATTTTGAAACAGGGTCTCACTAAGTTGTGGAGGGCCTCACTAAGTAGCTGAGGCTGGCCGTGAACCTGGATCCTCTGGTCTCAGCCTCCCCTCCCAAGTACTGGGATTACAAGTGTGTGCCACCACCCCCGGCTCTTCTTCTTTATTTTGAAACAGGGTCTCCCTAAGTTGCGGAGGGGCTCACTAAGTAGCTGAGGCTGGCCACGAACCCCTATCCTCTGGTCTCAGCCTCCCAAGTACTGGGATCACAAGTGTGTGCCACCACGCCTGGCTAACGTGGACTTTTTGTGTGTGTGTGTGTGGTACTGGGGATTGAACCCAGGGCATTCTACCCCTGAGGTACACCCCAGCCATATTTACTTTTTTATTTTGCAACAGGATCTCACTAAATTGCAAAGGGCTTAAGTTGCTGAGGCTGGCTGCAAATCTGCAATCCTCTGTCTCAGCCTCCCAAGTACTGGGATTACAAAGGTGCACCACCATGCCTGGTTTAACATGTACTTTTTTTTTTTCTTTTGTGGTACTGGGGATTGAACCCAGGGGCATTCTACCTCCGAGCTACACCTCCAGCCCTATTTTTTGTTCTTTATTTTGAAACAGGGTCTCACTAAGTTGCAGAGGGCCCAAGTAGCTGAGGCTGGCCGTGAACCTGCGATCCTCCTGTCTCAGCCTCCTAAGTACTGGGATTACAAGCATGTGCCACCACACCCCGCTTAACATGTACTTTTTATTCACTTGTTATAAAGTGTGAATGAAAGCATACTTGTAAAATGTTGATGTTCCTGATAATCTCCATCAGCAGCACCCCCCCCCCAGCCATCCCTCACTCTAGTACAAAATGTGCTTGTTGTACAAGCAAAGCCTCCCCAAGTCCCCCTTGGCAGCCCTTCCTGGCTTCCTCTCTAAACAGAATTGTCAGTATCCGGAATTGGGATTCCTCTGCCTGAGGAGAGACAGCTAGCTGTCAGAGCTCCTTCTGCCTCTCTGTGTCACCTCCCTGTCATTGCTGACACTGCAAATCTAGGTGGGATTTCTGCACCCTTCCATTAGCACTCCATGTCAGAGCAGAAATCCACAGAGAAGACAGAACTGGAGAAATATGCAGATAGGAGGCTGATGCTCTGTAATTCAGGTTCTTTGGGCTTAAGCCTCCAAAGAACAGCCACTAGTCATACATGAGGGGAAAGGAAAAGAAAGGTGTCAAGGATGACCCTGGGTGACGGAATAGGGGCTGCTGGCTAGGTTCACTCTAAATAAAATCTATGCATGTACATATATTTAACATGGACTTTTTTTTTTGGCGGTACTGTCTCTCTCTCTCTCTCTCTCTCTACTTAGTGAGGCCCTCCGCAACTTCGTGCGACCCGGTTTCAAAATAAAGTATAAAAAATAGGGTGGGGGGGTGGCGCGGAGGTAGACCGCCTCTGCGTTCAATCCCCGGTACCGCAAAAAAAAAAAAAAAAAAAAAAATAGGGCCGGGGGTGTAGTTCAGAGGTGGAATGCCCCTGGGTTCAATCTCCAGTACCACATCCAAAAAGTGCTGGGGGTGTAGCTCAGAGGTAGACCTCTCCTGGGTTCAATCCCCAGCACACATACATCAAAATAAATAAATAAATAAATAAACAAAATAAAAAAATAAAAAGGGCAGGGGTGCAGCTCAGCGTGGAGCCCTTGCCTAGCACGCACGAGGCCCTGGGTTCAACCCCAGCACTGTAAAAAAGAAGGAATGAACGCCTGTGTGACCCACATCCTGGAACTGTTCTGGGAGCTCTAGGTCCCAGCTCGGGCTCTGCCTCGGGTGCCACTTGTCCTTGGGGTGTGCCAGCCCCCTTTGTTTAATGGGAGGGTGTCGGCCAGGCTGTCCCCCTATTCGGGTCTCCCGCGCCAGCCCACACCCGGACCTGCCCACCAGCCAGGCAGCCGCTATCCAGCTGGTCCGGCGGCGCGCCAGTGCGCCTGCGCTGCGGCTTCCACTCGCTCCCGTTTCCCCTCCTCTGGATCCTGAGCGCGCGGCCCAGGCGCGCGCATGCTCTCTCGCCCCCACTCCGAGCGCCGCTCCCTTGCGCCTGCGCCGCGCGCACAGCCGCCGTTGCGCCTGCGTACTGCTGGCCGCCCGTGGGCCCAGCCGGCGCGTGCGCGGAGGCGCGGTGAGTGGGGGGGGCGAGGAGGTGGAGGAGGAGGAGGAGGAGGAGGAGGAGGAGGCGGCGGCGCGGCGGCGGCGCGGCGAGAAGATGGCGACTTCGAACAATCCGCGGAAATTCAGCGAGAAGATCGCGCTGCACAACCAGAAGCAGGCGGAGGAGACGGCGGCCTTTGAGGAGGTCATGAAGGATCTGAGCCTGACGCGCGCCGCGCGGGTAAGGGGGCGCCGATCCGACCGCGGCCGGAGGAGGCGGAGGGGCGCGTGTCCGCGGGGGCGGGGGCGCGCGCGGGGCGGGGCCTGGCACGCGGGGACAGGTGTCCCCAGGCCCGGGCGTCGTGGGCGGGACGGGTCCCGCAGCAGCCACACCTGAGAGGGACAGGTGCTGCACATCATCTTTACCTGGAGGACAGGTGCCGCACATCATTGCTACCTGAGGGGGACAGTTGCCCCACATCATTACTACCTGGAGGGGACAGGTGTCCCACATCATTACTACCTGGAGGGGACAAGGGCCTTATATCATTACTACCTGGAGAGGACAAGGGTCCCACATCACTACTACCTGAGGGGGACAGATGTCTCACATTCCTACCTGGAGGGGACAGGTGCCCCACATCATTACTATCTGAAGGGAATGGGTGCCCCACATCATTACTACCTGAATGGGACAGGTGCTGCACATCATCATTTCATGGGGGACAGGTGCTGCTCATCACTACTATCTGAGGGGGACAGGTGCCCCACATCATTACCACCTGAGGGAACAGGTGTCTCACATCATTACTACCTGGAGGGGACAGGACCCCACATCATTACTACCTGAGAGGAATGGGTGCCCCACATCATTACTACCTGAATAGGACAGGTGGTGCACATTATCATTACATGGGGGACAGGTATTGCTCACCGCTACTACCTGAGGGAGACAGGTGCCCACATCATTACTACCTGAGGGGACAGGTATCCCACATCATTACTACCTGAGGGGACAGGTGTCCCACATCATTACTACCTGAGGGGACAGGTGTCCCACATCATTACTACCTGGAGGGGATAAGCGCCCCACATCATTACTACCTGAGGGGGACAGGTTTCCCATATCATTACTACCTGGAGGGGGCAAGGGCCCCACGTTATTACTACCTGAGGGGCACAGGTGTCCCACATCATTACTACCTGAGAGGGACAGGTGCTCCACATCGTTACTACCTGAGGGGGGACAGGAACCCCATATTATTGCTACCTGAGGGGGTGACAGATGCCTCACGTCATTACTACCTGGGGGGAAAAGTGCCCCACATCATTACTACCTGGAGAGACAGATGTCCCATATCATTACTGCCTGAGGGGAATGGATGCTCCACATCATTGCTACCTGGGGGAACAGGTGCCCCACATCATTACTACCTGAGGAAATAGGTGTCCCATGTCATTACTACCTAGGGGGACAGGTGCCCCATATCATTGTTACCTCTGGGTAGACAGCTGCCCCATATTATTGCTACCTGGGAGGCTGGTATCCCCACATTTTTGCTATCTGGGAGGGACAGGTGCCACACATTATTACTACCTGTGGGGACAGGTGCCTTGCATCATTGCTACCTGGTGGGGGACAAGTCCCCACATCATTTCTACCTGGAGGAGACAGGTGTCCCACATCATTGCCACCTGGGAGGACTGGTATCCTCACATCATTACTACCTGAGGGGGGACAAGTGCCCCACATCATTGCTATCTGGGGGGATAGGTGCCGCACATCACTGTTACCTGGGGTCAAGGTGCCTCATCATTACTACCTGAGTGGGGACAAGTGCCCCACATCATTGCTATCTAGGGGGATAGGTGCTGCACATCACTGTTACCTGGGGTCAAGGTGCCTCATCATTACTACCTGAGGGGGGACAAGTGCCCCACATCATTGCTATCTGGGGGGATAGGTGCCACACATCACTGTTACCTGGGGTCAAGGTGCCACTGAGATGTAGATGCTGAGTGCTGCTTACAAGCATCCTTGCTACCTGGGGACTGGGTACAGGTGCCCGCACATCATTGGTACCCAGGGCAGGACAAGCACCCCTACATGATTGGTACCTGAGAGCTGAGAGTGACAGGTGTTCCCACATTATTGCATCATTGCCACCTGAGGGGTGCCTCTATGTCATCTTCCCCTGTGCCCTCCTTGGGTGCTAGGGAGGGCAGATGTCCCCACTTGCAGACCTGAGGGGGGGACAGGTATCTCCCCTTCCTGGACACCTGAGGGACCGACCATGGGGTCTTGGAGCAGGGGTGTGTGGGCATGGGGTTTGAGTCTCATGGCCCTGTCTCTGGTTCTTCAGGTGCAACTTTGCGGGTCACATTATTTTATAATTAGTAGCTTGTTTGTCCTCGATATAGTCACCTTGTAGACTAGGATGTGTGTCTTTATTTCTTTGTGTTTTCTCAGTGGGTATTGATCAGGGTGATTGCTGTTGGCTAGGAACTGCTACGCACATGCTCAGGGAGTGGGCCACATCTGTTTCTGTTCCAAAATGTAGAGAAAGAGAAGGTGGAATGAATGAATGAATGAGTAAAAGAAAGGTGGAGGAAGGTGTGCCCACTTGTCAGGGCCACTGAGGCAGGAGTGTCTGCTGCTGCTTGTCTCCAGCACACAGCGTGAGCCTGTGTGCAGTTGGTATCAAATGTATATAGTAAGCCAGGGAAAGAGGGGTCATACTAGGTTCATAGCAATTGGAAGTCTGGTTTTTGGGTGGGGTTGGAAATGGATTATTGTTGTTGAAAAGACTTCTTTAGAATAACAGCTTTATTGAGATATAATGCACATTTCATACAACTTACTTGTTTAAAGTGGACAGTTCAGTGGTTTTTAGTTTATTCTTTTTATTTTTATTTTTTTTTTGCAGTACCAGGGATTGAACCCAGGGGCATTCTACCTCCAGGCTACACCCCCAGCCCTATTTTTATTCTTTATTTTGAAACAGGGTCTCACTAAGTTGCGGAGGGCCTCACTAAGTAGCTGAGGCTGGCCGCGAACCCGGATCCTCCGGTCTCAGCCTCCCAAGTACTGGGATTACAAGGGTGCACCACCACGCCCGGCGTTTTTAGTTTATTCATAGAGCCATGTGACCACTGCTACTGTCTAACTCCAGAGCATTTTCATTGCCCCAGAAGGAGACCTGTCCCCATTAGCAGGCTATCCCTACTCCCCTCCCCCAGCCTCTGGCAGCCACTAATCTGCTTTCTGTCTCTGTGGATTTGCCTGTTCTGGGTATTTTATATCAATGTAATAATATGTAATACGGCCTTTTGTATCTGTCTTCTTTCATTAAGCATGTTGTTTTCTAGGTTCATCTATGCTATTGTATGTGTCAATGCCTTATTTCCTTTTTATGGCTGAATTATATTCCTCTGATGGATATATCATATTTGCTCATCCACTCACTGGTTGATGGAGTTGGAATTTATGTGTGTGTGTGTGTGTGTGTGTGTGTGTGTGTGAGTGTCATTGGGAATTGAACTTGGAGGCTTTCTACCTCCGAGCTACACCCCCAATTTACGGAGGTCCTCACTAAGTAGCTGAGCCTGGCCACAAACCTGTGATCCTCCTGTGTCAGCCTCCCAAGTACTAGGATTATAGGTGTGCACTACCACGCCTGGCAGCTTTGTTCCTTTTTAAAAAAAATTTTGGGAGAGCTGGGTGTGGTGGTGCACGCTTGTAATTCCAGTACTTGGGAGGCTGAGACAGGAGGATCATAGGTTTGTGGCCAGCCTCAGCTACTTAGTGAGGCCCTTTGCAACTTAGTGAGACCCTGTTTCAAAATAAAGAATAAGCCGGGCATGGTGGTGCATGCTTGTAATCCCAGTACTTGGGAGGCTGAGACAGAAGGATTGCAGGTTTGTGGCCAGGCTCAGCTACTTAGTGAGGCCCTCCGTAACTTAGTGAGACCCTGTTTGAAGAATAAAGAATAAAAAATAGGGCTGGGGTGTAGCTTGGAGGTAGAATGCCCCTGGGTTCAATCCCCAGTACCGCAAAAAAAAATTGGGGAGCAGCTGGGGCACGGTGGTGCACATCTGCCATCCCAGTGACTTGGGAGACTGAGGCAGGAGGATTGCACGTTCAAGGCCAACTGGGCAATTTAGTGAAACCCTGTCTCAAAATAAAAGTTTAGAAGTGCTGGGAGTGTAGCTCAGTGGTAGAGCAACCTGGGTTCCATTTGTGGCAAAATATGCATAATGTGTGTGTGTGTGTGTGTGTGTGTGTGTGTGTGCGCGTGCGCGTGCGCCAAAGGCTCATCCTGGGCTGCTGTCCCTGGGCATAGCAGCATTGGTGGCCAACCCCGGCCACATAGGACGGCCTGTTCCAGGCTGGCCATGGAAGGCGGTGGCTCTGTGCAGGGTCTGAAGCCAGACAGGTCCCGAGCAGCAGCGGTTCACATTGGTGGTACATGGAGGCCGCCCCTGTCCCACCTGGACACCGTCCATCCCGTGCTGCTGTCTGCACCCTGGGTGCACATGCATGCCTCCTGAGATGCTCTGTGGAGCGGCTGGGCCAGCCACCCTTACCTTGCCCACCCCCTGTCCTGTAGCTGGCTGGATGGTGGCCTTGGAAATACCTTAGTCCCCTGCTGACCCTGGCCCTGTGCATGGGGAAGGCCCTCTATAGATGAGACCAAGTTAGGATATGGAAATGGGATAGCCCAGGGTGGCCTTGACCTGGTGCCTGCCGTCCTCATGTAAAGAGCAGGTGGCACAGGCATGGGGAGGTGGCTATGCCCACATAGGCCCAGCTTGGCACCATGTGGCCACATGCCACAGAGGTCTGGGGCCATCAGAGCTGGCAGAGGCAGGAGAGCTCCCACCTGGGCCTCTGGAGGGCAGCTGGCCGGCAGTGCTTCGATCACAGATCTCCACCTCCAGAATTGTGCAAGAACCAGTGCGGTCATTCATGCCTCCTAGGTTGTCTGTGGTCACTTGTAACGGTAGCCTCAGAAGCTCCATGAGCCAGTGGGGCTGGGTACCTTGTGGAGACCACCTTGGGGGCCGGGGACTGCCCATGGGACTGGTCCTGAGCCTGTTACAGCCTGGACAGGGCCCTTGTTCAACCACTGTTGAGACTAGCTGCCCGCAGTCCACATGGAGCTCAGGGTGATGGTGAATGAGACAGGATGGGTAGAAGATGGAGGGATGGGCAGCAGATGGGAGCACAGACAGGAGACAGAGGGATAGGCAGGAGATGGAGGGACGGGCAATAGACAGAAGGACAGGCAGGAGACACAGGGATGATGGGCAGGAGATAGAGGGACAGGCAAGAGCCAGAGGGACAGTGGGTACCAGGGCTGGGGCAGGAGGGGCCGCCGCTTGTTTAGGAGCTGCCAAGGGTCTCTTCAGGAGTGGATGTGCAGTGGGGGTTAGAGTCACATGCTGAGAGTGGGAGGTGAGGATGGAGTAATTTCTGAGTTGGAGGGTCCTGTGCCACCTCCTGCACTCATGGCTTTCACTTAACCCTGGATTCGTGGTGCTTACTCCTTTCCTTGTCTTGCTGGTGGGGAAACTGAGGCACAGCCGCATCCTGGCTGGGAAGAGGCAGAGCCAGCATGCACCCAGGATGAGTGCACAGTTGTGTGTCTGAAACAAGGAGTTAAAAAACTAGAAGCCAGGTACAGCAACTGTGCCTGGCATCCCAGCTGCTGGGGAGGCTGAGGCAAGAGAATTGCTGTGGAGCCCAGGAGTTCAAGGCCAGCCCAGGCGAGACCCTGTCTCAAAACAAACCAAATAAAAAGCCTAACTAGAGCCTTCTGTTGTTTGGGGGAGAACTTTTCTCCTTGTGTGACTCACTTTCCTCAGTGAACCCATGTTTCTCTCGCAACTGGGACCTGGGAGTTATCACTTTCTGCCATTCTGTCACAGTCTCAAGGTGGCGGCTGTAGCACCATGTGTGCCACAGCTCTCCCCACAAAGGCAATCCTGTTGGGTCCAGATGGGCTGAGTGCCTCACTCTCGTGGCCAGAACAAATGTCTTGGTCAGTCCTGTGGGTTGTCCCAGGCACGGATCCTCCCAGAGCCCCAACTGGTTCCAGGTGTTTCTATACCTGCTTTCTTCCATCACTGCTGAGCACTCCCAGGGGCCAGGGGCCTGGGCAGGTAACTTGGGTGCAGTGTACCATGCCAGCCCTGAAGACCAACCTGGGAGCCAGGCAGCGCCTTTTTATTTCATTGAAAAAAAATTGAAGCTGAGTATGGTGGCATATGCCTGTAATCCCAGTACTTGGGAGGCTGAGACAAGAGGATCACAGCAGGTTTGTGGCCAGCCTCAGCAACTTAGTGAGACCCTGTTTCAAAATAAAAAATAGGGCTGGGGGTGTAACTCAGAGGTAGAATGCTCCTGGGTCCAATCCCCAGTACCAAAATAAACAAGTAAATAAATAAATAAATAAATAAAACGAGAGTCGGGCGCAAGGGCCTCCACTGTGATCACAGCACCTCAGGAGGCTGAGGCAGGAGGTTGCAAGTTCCAGGTCAGCCTGGGCAACTTAGGGAGACTGTCTCAAAATAAAAAGGGCTGGGTGGTAGAGTGCCGCTGTTCAATCCTCAGTACTGCACAGGCAAAAAAATTGAGATGAATTTCACATAGTTAGCCATTTTCATATACCACTCAATGGCATTTGTTACATTCACAATGTTGCGCAACCATCATCTCTGTCTAGTTCCATCACTCCAAAAGGTAGCCCATCCCCATCAGCAGTCATTCCTCCCTCCCCTCCCCCAGCAGCCACTGATCTGCTTCCTGTTTCTATGGATTGGCCTGTTCTGGACATTTTGTATCAGTGGAGTCACACACCATGAGGCCTTTGGTGTCTTTGTCTCTCAGCATCATGTTTTCAAGGTTCATCCACATTGTAGTGCATGTCAGTGCTCCATTCCTTTTCATGGCAAAATAGTATTTCATGGTATGGTGGTACCACGTTGCATTTATCCCTTTGTTTAGTGATGGACACATGGACATTTCCACCTTTTGGCTGTTGTGAATAGCACTGCCATGAACATTTGTGTACAGTGGTTTGCCCGAGTCCATTTTTTGTACTCTTGGCAGATCCCTGGGAGAGGAGCTGCAGTACACAATGACCTTGTGAGATGGCAGGTGCTCAGAGGCAGTAGTCAGGGGTGACTCTGGAAGTCAAGGGGAGGGTGCCGCGGAGCTAGGGCTCTGCTTTTTGTCCCTCAGGGGCTCCCACTGTCCTGTGATTGCAGTTAAGAGATTCTGCCCCCATGGCATTGCCAGTGCGCACACAGGGGAAGCAGCTTCTCCATGTGCCAGCATTAACATCGTCCACTGATTAACAAAAATGCCCATCAGGAGCATTACAGTGCACGCCTGTAATCCCAGTACTTGACAGGCTGAGACAGGAGAATCACAGGTTCGAGGACAATCTCAGCAACCTAGTAAGACCCTGTTTCCAAACAAAGAAATAAAAATAGAAAGGGCCGGGGGTATATCTTGGAGGTAGAAAACCCCTGGGTTCAATTCCCAGTAAAACACACACACGCACACACACACACACACACACACACGCACGCACACACACACACACACAGTCAGTCAGGACCACTTGTCCAAGGTTCAGCTGAACATACTAGTGCTGATGAATAAAGTTTTATTAGAACAGGAGCCTCGCTCATCCTTCTATGCCTTGTCTCTGACTGCTTTCGTGGGACAAGGGCAGAGTTGGGTTTTTGCAATGGAGACTAGATGTCTCACAAAGCCGAAAGTATTTCCACCTAGTCTTCTGCTGGGGAGCTTACTGACCTCACCCAGCATTTGAGACTTGCTGGGACAACAAGGATCAGCCAGGGAGGCGGGCGACTTGGTGGGGGGCAGGCATCCCTTCTGCTTTGGGCCTCTAGCTTGCCTGCAGTTGAAGGATGCAGACTCCCGGGCTCCCAGGACTCTACTTCTGCAGGCCGGAGTGGGGCACTGCTTGGGGCCTGGGCCCCAGTGCCTCTGTCATCTGGGGAAAGGTAGGATTGCTCTTGGGTTCAGGGTGAGCTAGCTGGCTGCTGGGGTGATGGGCATTCTTACAGCCAGGGACGGTCTCTCTGTTATTGTTTCCGGGGCCAGCCTCCCAGCACAGTGCCAGGGGAGCCCTGCTTTGCCCGGCTACCTCCTCAGCTACCCCTTGGGCTCCATCTCCTTGTGTACCTTCCAGTTCTTCTGTTTGGGGCTGAGTGGGGTTCATCAGGTTGTGCTGGGTGCCCATTCTCTGTGCAGATGGCTTTCTGGCTTCAACTTGGGGGACTCCATGGGACATAATGGGAATGCCATGTGACGTCAGGGTAGGGTGTGGGCGGGGAAAGTCGAGCCTGAGTGCTCCCGGGGGAGGGGGCAGGGAAACCACAGGTCACCCTGTGGAGCAGGATCTTGTGGGCTGGTCTGCCTCCCACAAGGCATTTGGCAACACTTGGGGACATTTTGGGGTGTCAGGACTTGGGGATGCTCCTGGTACCAACTATGTAGTGACCAGAGAGGCCTCTCAGCCCCCTGTAGTTCCCAGAATGGCCTGCCACAGAGAACTCTGGCTCTGTATCCAGCCTTGCCTCAGTGCAGCTGCTGGCCTTGCCTGGAGTGTGCAGGTGAAGAGGCTGCATGGGGCCCTTGCTCCTGAGACCCACCTGTGGTCCTGCAGCATGTAACAGCAACTCTGGCGATCCATGGCCTCTTTCTGGATGTACAGAGGGGACAACTTGAGGCCTGGAAAACCAATGCCACAGGGCATGAGGGTGTGCCGCTGGACCAACCCCACAGCCAGTGTATTTTCTCCTGAGTTACATAGCAATGAGAGTTTGCCAGCTGGGCAGGGCATGGCAGGGCGGGCCAGACTGCCTGACCCATGTAGGGAGGAAATGGCTCTTAGAGGTGGACTGCCTGGGAGAGTGGCCAGGAGAGAGCTGCACAGGTGGTACAGGCCCTGAGTGAGGGGGCAGTGGGGAGCCATGGAAGGTTCCAGTGGGATGGCAGCACAGCGACCAGCGGGTGGGAGTGGCAGGAGTCAATCATGTTAGAGTCCTGTGGATTGTCGTGGAAACCCACAAGTAAGAACCTGTAGCTGCCTCCTGCCACAGATAGGATGGGAGACCCAGGAGGTTGTGTGGCCATGGTATGAGGAGCTGGGTCCTGCCTTGGGTCTGACTCCAGGTCCACCTTTTCTTTTCTTTTCTTTTCTTTTCTTTCTTTTTTTTTTTTTTTTGCAGTACTGGGGATTGAACCCAGGGGCATTCTACCTCCGAGCTATATCCCCAGCCCTATTTTTCCTTTCCCTTCCTTTCCTTCCTTTCCTTCCTTTCCTTCCTTTCCTTCCTTTCCTTCTTTCATTTTTGCGGTACCGGGGATTGAACGTAGGGGCGTTCTACCTCCGCGCTACGCCCCCGGC
>PVJS01054833.1:0-12830 GCA_004027185.1 Glis glis | reverse complement strand
TGTATGTTAACACCAAACTGATACTCATTGTGAAGTGAGACTACAATGCACCAATAAAAAAAAAAAAAAAAAGTAAGGGCTAATAAGTTACGCTTGGTCTCATATTTTAAGAGACAACTCAACCTCAAATAAATTTCTAGTTACATGCTTCAAAAAAAAAAAAAAAAAAAAAAAAACATTCATACATCTCATTGCTTCCGATGGTTTGCAGAGGCCTGAAATTTTCTGCAAAATCATATGTGTATGTCTGTTTATGTAATTCTGGGGAGAGGGAAGTTTCTCTCATTGGATTCTCAAAGGTATCAGGAGCACAAAAATGTTAAGAACCACGGTGCCAGGATTTTGGAAAATGAAGTCATATTTCACAAAGGGAATCTTCTCTTCTCTTCTCTTTTTTTTTTTTTTTTTTTTGCAGTACCGGGGATTGAACCCAGGGGCGTTCTACCTCCGTGCTACACCCCCGGCCCTATTTTTTATACTTTATTTTGAAACTGGGTCTCACGAAGTTGTGGAGGGCCTCACTAAGTAGAGAGAGAGAGAGAGAGAGAGAGCTGAGGCTGGCCGCGAACCCGGATCCTCCGGTCTCTACCTCCCAAAGTACTGGGATTACAAGCGTGCGCCACCACGCCCGGCTTCTTCTCTTCTTTGGTTTCCAGTTTCCAGGGGATTTGGCAGGCGTCCATATGGTAGAGTCCTGAAAATAACATTCGGACTGGGCGGCCCGTGTTAGAGGGATAGTCCAGTGTTGTGGGCACAGGATAGAATGTCAAGAAGGTTGGTGTTCCAGGTTTTGGTAATGTGGATCGGGTTAGAGCGAGGGATCCAGGCTTTGGTGAAATTCAGTGTCTGGTTCCAATGGTCATTTTCCACATCTGAAAAACATAAACAGTGTGAAACGAAGCATTGAAAGGATCTTTTAATGTAACCTCATCTTTGCACAAGGTTACGTCCAACATTGGTGGTTTTGCATGCCGGTTTCCTTCCACAGGAGAACCATCCTGATCTGCCCTTGATAAAGTTCAAGCAGGATGAGGTCAACACTGCCTGGGAGCGGCTCTGCAATCTGGCTCGCCAGAGACGGGAAACTCTATCTGATGCTGCAGACCTCCAGCGATTCAAACGGTACACATCTGCCCACTGCTTTATAGAAACTTAGAAATAGCATCATGTTTATTGGTATTAGCCCCCATCCACTCTCATCAGCAGTTAGTAGTCAATACCCCAAACTAAGTACATTGTGTGCTTGTCTTTGAGACAGTGAGGGAGTTAAGGAAACTGTGACTCACTCTACATCCAATGTTGCAGAGGTCGGAACTCAAAGCAATGCAAAAATAATAGCGTATTAGGGATGGAAGCCCTTCAGTGGCAAGGAGAGTGATTAAGAATCGGATAGGGTGGAAGGTAGGGATGGAGGGAAAAAGGATTTGTGAATAGCTGATCAGGTTGATCAGGTGCAGGAAGTACCCCTGGAAGCTTGACTATCAGGGAGCCTAGGTCCCTAACATCTCAATGGAAACGACTAACAAGAAATGACCTTTTAAGTTACTACTTGCTAGTTCATAAGAAAGCAGGGCGGTGGCTACCTGGGCCAGCGACGCTGGTCCTCACTGCGTGCTCTGTCTCTCTGTTTGCCCCGCAACGCCTGCGTCTTGTTTTGTTGGAGCTTATGCTGGTGTCTGGCAGGGATGTTACTGAAGCCATCTTGTGGATAAAGGAGAAGGAGCCTCTGCTCACCTCTGAGGACTACGGCAAAGATCTCGTTACTTCTGAGGCACTGTTTCACAGCCATAAAGGACTTGAGAGGAGCCTTGCGGTCATGGAGGACAAGGTAAGCGCTGTTGGAGGAATGGTTGGCCCCTGGAGTTAGGAGAGGCATTTAGTGGTCATCTTGCCCAACACTGTATCTCCTGAGGGAACAATAAATTCACTATTTTCAATGAAGGAGAAATTCTGTGGCACTTGAATATACTTCTTCATTCTACTTCATACTTGTCCATGAATATTGGAATATTGGATACCACTTTTTAAATTCAGATGTGTGTGTGTGTGTGTGTGTGTGTAACTGTGGATTGAACCCAGGGGCATTCTACCTCTGAACTACACCTACAGCCCTATTTTTTCATTCTTTATTTTGAAGCAGGGTCTCACTAAGTTGCGGAGGGCCTCACTAAATATCTGAGGTTGGCCACGAACCTGTGGTCCTCCTGTCTCAGCCTCCCAAGTACTGGGATCACAAGCGTGTGCCACTGTGCCCGGCTGGATTATTTTAATTTACATATTCATATATTTCTACCTCCGAGCTATACCCGCAGCCCTGTTTTTTCATTCTTTATTTTGAAACAGGGTCTCACTAAGTTGCGGAGGGCCTCACTAAATATCTGAGGTTGGCCGTGAACCTGCGGTCCTCCTGTCTCAGTCTCCCAAGTACTGAGATTACAAGCGTGCGCCACCACGCCCGGCTGGATTATTTTAATTTAGATATGCATATATGTTTTATATTCCCTTGTGTTTTGTAAATATTTCACAATTTAAAGGAAAAAAAGATACCTCCAAGGATGGTCCCCTTATTTCTGAGTAAAATACCCTGTGGTGAGATTCTTTTGTTTGGCCACATTTTCTTCCGTGGCAGTTGAATCCTGTTTCTTTTTGTCCTTCATTCAGTAGATCATGAAAATATTTCCTTCTCCTTTTATAATGAAATCTGGGACTTAAACTAAATGAACCTTTAGGTCCCCTTCTATAAGTTGGAATACCCCCATTCCTACGTCTAGAAGAGCAGACAGAGGCTACTAGAACTCAGAGAAAGCTGACATCCTTAAATGGTTCCCATTTTGTATTTCTTCCCCTTACAACTTAGCCACAGTTTAAGTTACTACTGAGTCTCTGCAGAGGGGTCAGCCCACGGATCAACCCTGTGCTTTCATTGTAGCTCTGTCTCTGTTTCCACAGTTTCCACAAACTTCTATCATTCTAGTTCTTTCATTCTCTCTCATTTTTATTGTTTTTGGCCTGTTTTCCTCACAATGAATAACGAAACCCAGGGTTTGATGAATGATAATAACAAAATGTCAAACCCTGTAAATACCTAACTCTAGTTGAATCCATGGAAAAGACTTTCTGGAAACACGTGGAAAGTCACCCATATTGATATGTTGCCGTTGAAATCGTACGCTTTAGGAATTGGGCTAAAGACAGTCTGGTGTAACTGGAATTGTCTTAGCCCTTGGGCCAGAAATATTTTTCTGACTCCCACAGTAAAGTTTAGGGAAATGATATAGAGGGATGGAGAGGAGTAGATCCACATCTAAATTTTGCTTCTGACACTAGCTGAGTGATTTGAAGCAAATAAAACACTTTAACTCTGTTTTTACTTAAAAGGGGAATAAAAATGGATTCTACCACAATATTAGTATCTTATTTTATTTATTTTGGGTACTAGGGACTGAACCCAGGGGCATTCTACCCCCGAGTTACACTCTCAGCCCTTTTTAATTTTTTTTTTATTTTGAAACAGGGTCTTGCTAAGGACCTTGCTAAATTGCTGAGGCTGGCCTCGAACCTGTGATACTCCTGTCTTAGCCAAGTACTGGGATTACAGGCATGCACCACCATGCCTGGCTCCTACCACATGCTACTATTAAATAAGAATATAAAATGATAAATGCTTCTAAAGGGCTGAACCCAGTAAGAGGTGAAAAGGACTCAATAAATTGTCACTAGCATAATGTATTATTAGTACAGTCATGAAAATGTGTCCATATAAATATATTTGTAAATTATTATTATTCATACGATTGTCTTATTACATGCCTCCCACGAAGCTTTGCCAGGATTCAGAGTGTCCGGATTTCCTACTAGGTCTCTTGTTTCATGCTGCAGGTAAAGGAGCTGTGTGCCAAAGCAGACAAGCTGACCGTCTCCCACCCTTCGGATGCGCCTCAGATCCAGAAGATGAAAGAGGATCTGGTCTCCAACTGGGAACACATACGGGCCTTGGCTACTCTCAGATACGCAAAGCTGAAGGCTTCCTACGGGTGGGAGACCCCTCCTCCCTATCGCGTTGCTACCTGTACAGGGCCCAGATTTAATGTCAAAAGTGGGAAGCGGGCAAAGGGGGTAAAATAGCGAGGGATTCTGTTCTCCTGCCTGTTGGGTGGAGGTGAAGGCTGCCCTCCGCGGGCTGCTGGGCTTGGCATCTCTCCTCCGCTCATCCACATCCCCCCGGTCTTCCCCTGCTTGCATTATTCTGGGATATTATTATTATTTTTTTTCGGTACCAGGGACTGAACCCAGGGGCGTTCTACCTTTGCGCTACACCCCCGGCCCTATTTTTTTATACTTTATTTTGAAACCGGGTCTCACGAAGTTGCAGAGGGCCTCACTAAGTAGAGAGAGAGAGAGACAGAGACAGAGAGAGAGAGAGAGAGAGAGAGGGAGAGAGAGAGAGAGAGCTGAGGCTGGCTGTGAACCCGGATCCTCCGGTCTCCGCCTCCCAAAGTACTGGGATTACAAGCGTGCGCCACCACACCCGGCTATTCTGGAATATTATAAAGTGGCCCACCATACTGGAAAAGCAGCTGAAGTGAATTTTCAAACTCCCTTGGCTCCTGCGAAGGAGCTGAAATATATTTCTAAGCCAAAGAGTATCAAAAATAACTCCAGAATTCTCTCCTGGCTGTATGTTAAACGCGTACAAAAACCATCATAGCTGGGCGTCGTTTTAGTGGTTAATTCTGATGCTTAGTAGTTAAGTTGCCGGTAGAGAGTGTGTATTTTATTATGAGTCAAATCCCAAAAAGTGAGCATTTAAATTTTTTTTTGAATAGGTAACTTTTTTTCGGGGGTTTTGTTTTTTATAAATAGGGTTAAATGTGAGCACAGGTGTACAGGGATTCCGAACCCTAATTCTAGCTCCTCTTCTCACGAGGCGCTTTCTGTTGTTTACATCATGTGTATTATTATTATTTTTGTGTGTGTGTGTGGTACCGGGGATTGAACCCAGGGGCATTCTACCTCCGAGCTACACCCCCGGCCCTATTTTTTATACTTTATTTTGAAACCGGGTCTCACGAAGTTGCGGAGGGCCTCACTAAGTAGAGAGAGAGAGAGAGAGAGAGAGAGAGAGAGAGAAAGAGACAGGGAGAGAGAGAGAGAGAGAGAGAAAGAGAAAGAGAGCTGAGGCTGGCCGCGAACCCGGATCCTCCGGTCTCCGCCTCCCAAAGTACTGGGATTACAAGCATGCGCCACCACGCCCGGCTTCATGCGTATTATTTATGGGCTGCGTTGTGGGTACTTCCTTTTCAAGTACCTCTGGGCTAAGCGTGACGTTGTGGTGGTGACGTGATGTCCGTGCACTGTATCATACAGTCCCCACCCGTAAAGGAACCCTGGTGTAACTCACAGGAAGCACATCAGGGAAGGGGTGGGTAGGGTCCAACCGAAGTCCTTCACATCCTGCGTCTCCTCCGGTCCTTGGCCTCGCCTCTCCCACAGGTACCAGCGGTTCTTGTCTGACTATGATGAGCTGACAGGCTGGATGGATGAGAAGACAGCCCTGATCAATGCCGACGAGCTGCCCACAGACGTGGCTGGCGGGGAAGCCCTGCTGGACCGGCACCTGCAGCATAAGGTGGAGGAGAGGAGCCGCCTCCCTGGGAAGAGGAGGGCTGGGTCGGGCCCGGATGTGCGAGGTGTCTGGCTGCAGTTGAGACCTGGTTTTCTTGTGTCCACAGCATGAGATCGACGCTTACGATGACCGATTTCAGTCTGCGGATGCGACTGGTCAAGAGCTGCTGGACGGCGATCACGAAGCCTCAGAGGAAATTCAGGAAAAGGTAATTGGTCTAAGGGCATGTGAAACGTAGATTCCATGTTCAGCCCTCGCTTCATCTCATAATAAAACTGCGATCTCAGAATAGGAAGGGGCAGAAGTCATCCAAACAAGTTATTAATATGGAGCAATTCTTTTCCTTCCTTCCTCCCTCCTTCCCTCCCTCCCTCATTTCCTTTTCTCTCTCTCTCTTTCCTTCTTTCCTCTACTCTCCTCTCATCTATCCCTTTCTTCCTTCCTTCCTTCCTTCCTTCCTTCCTTCCTTCCTTCCTCTCTCCCTCCCTCCCTCCCTCCCTCCCTTCCTTCCTTCCTTCCTTCCTTCCTTCCTTCCTTTTCTTTCATACTAGGGATTGAACCCAGAGACACTCTACCACTGAGCTACAGCCCCATCCCTTTTCATTGTATTTTGAGAGAGGGTCTTGCTGGGTTGCCCAGGCTGGTCTGGAAAGCATGGCCCTCCTGCCTCAGCCGAGCCTCTGGATGACAGGTGTGCGACTTTGCACCCAGCTTGGACGCAGCTTTCTCCCGGCTGCCCTTTCACATACATGTGAATCCCTTAAACTCCTCAGGGTGTGGCAATGCTGGCTGCTCTTTGAGACTTTCTTCCATCGCCTCTCACTTCTCCCTAATGTAAAAGCTCCGCGCTATTTTGCCTCATGACATGCGCTCCCTCTTATCAAATTCCCATGCTCATGGCTAGATTGTAAATTCAGTGAGGTCTGTGCCGTTGACCTTGGGGTCCCCTCCAGGGTCCAGCCCAGCATCTGGCATACAGCTGGCACCTTTTCTTTTCTCCTCTATACGACCTCAAATTAAGACAATTTACCTTCATCTGTGTTTCTCGAATTTAAAAACTCCAAATTCCACTGAAAAAGGAAACGGTTTTGCAGTGATCCCAATCTCCTGGATCACAAGGGCTTGCCTTAGCTCCTGAGCCAGAGAGATCTTGTTCCAGTCACAGAACCCAGGCATGTCTTGGGATAATAATCATAATATTTACATCCCACTAGACTCCAAGCACAGCCCCCTCTATGTGTGATGGGGTGAAGTTAAAATAAGAATACTTTAGCCAGGCCCGGCATGGTGGCGCACGCTTGTAATCCCAGTACTTGGGAGGCTGAGACCGGAGGATCCGGGTTCGCAGCCAGACTCAGCTACTTAGTGAGGCCCTCCGCAACTTCATGAGACCCGGTTTCAAAATGAAGTATAAAAAATAGGGCCGGGGGTGTAGCTCAGAGGTAAAGCCCCCTGGGTTCAATCTCCAGTACCGCAAAAAAAAAAAAAATTTAGCCAGGCATGGTGGCACATGCCTGTAATCCCAGTACTTGGGAGGCTAAGACAGGAGGATCGAAGGTTTGCAGTCAGCCTCAGCAATTCAGAGAGACCCTCAGCAACTCAGCAAGACCCTGCTTCAAAATGAAAAATAGAAAAAAAAAAAGGCTGGGGATGTAGTTCACAGGTAAAATGCCCCTGGATTCAATTCCCAGTACCAGAAAACAAACAAACAAACAAACAAACAAACATATTTTGAGTTTCCCCAGAACTCTTGGCAAAATTATATTGGGTATTTTATTCTTTGGCAGAACCCTAAGTCCAAATTAATCTTTTCCTCTTTCTTTCTTTTTTTTTCTTCCTTCCTTTCCTTTTTTTTTTTTGTGGTACCAGAGATTGAACCCAAAGGCTTCTACCTCTGAGCTACAACCCCCAGCCCTGTTTTATTTTTATTTTGAATCAGGGTCTCACTAACTTGCTGAGGGTCTTGCCAAATTACTGAGACTGTCCTCGAACCTGGATCAGGTTAAAGGAAATGTCTCAACCTTCCTGGTTACTGGGATTACAGGCATGCACCACCACACCAGGCTTCTTCCTTCTTTATCCCATACAATTTTTGTTGTTGTTGTTGTTTACATGTTGAAATCTAAAGAGGAAAAAAAACCCATTTCCTACTCATTTTTGGAGGCTTTATTAGCCGCTCAGTGAATGTAGGATAAAATGAATTAATGAAATGACCTCTGATGCATCTTTTTCTCCTCTCCAAAGATGGCGACGCTTGCCAACAGCTGGGCCGCCCTGCAGGATCTGTGGGCCCAGCGTCAGCAGCAGTATCAGCAATGTCTGGACTTCCACCTCTTCTACCGAGACCGCGAGCAAGTGGACAGCTGGATGAGCCGGCAGGAGGTGACACAAGAGCCCTGCCACTCTTCCTAGGTCCCCCCTCCCATTCATTTCCCACCGTGACTACTAGAAGCTCCCCCCTGGGAGCCGGAGGACAGCCAAGGGCAGAAAATAAACATGAGCCCATGCTGTCGGGCTGCTACAATCTTCTCATGGGCCAATGCATAGAACCATCGCTGAATGCACGACACACAGATTGTGCCTGCAATTGAGCATAAGGAAAATGAATGGCAAACTAGTAAGGAGTCAGGAAGAAAAACTTGGGACAAGTAGGGTGGTGTATTCAGAGAAAATTTCTTGGAGGGGTTGAGCGGTCATTCGAGGCAGTTTTGAAAGCTCAGAATAATGCGCAGATTCATTGAGAGAGTCCCATGTGGACAGACCCAGAGATACAAGCAAGGCAACTGTGTAAGAGCACTGGGGAGGAGTCCTGAGCTCATGCTGTAGAGAGCACTGGGGAGGAGTCCTGAGCTCATGCTGTAGAGAGCACTGGGGAGGAGTCCTGAGCTCATCTTGTAGAGAGCACTGGGGAGGAGTCCTGAGCTCATCCTGTAGAGAGCACTGGGGAGGAGTCCCGAGCTCATGCTGTAGAGAGCAATGGGGAGGAGTCCCAAGCTCATGCTGTAGAGAGCAATGGGGAGGAGTCCCAAGCTCATGCTGTAGAGAGCACGGGGGAGGAGTCCTGAGCTCATGCTGTAGAGAGCAATGGGGAGGAGTCCCAAGCTCATGCTGTAGAGAGCACTGAGGAGGAGTCCTGAGCTCATGCTTCTGAGGTTAATTTCTACCTTCTAGCCTAAGTTCCACCTCGCTCTCCAGCTCCTTGCCTCCTGCCTTAGTCCCTGTCCCAGAGATATTCCAAGAGTAATGTTTCTCACCAATGAGGCTGTCTGAGATGTATCTTTCTGTCTCCTGCAGGCCTTCCTGGAAAATGAGGATCTGGGAAACTCACTGGGCACGGTGGAAGCCCTTCTCCAGAAGCACGATGACTTTGAGGAAGCCTTTACTGCCCAAGAAGAGAAGATCATAGTAAGAAACAGTCCTCGGTTGGGGCATGTCCTTCCTCTTAATATACACCACTTGCTTGGGCGTTGTGGCACACACCTGGAATCCTAGGACTTGGGAGGCTAAGAGAGGAGGAGGGCAGACTCGAGACCAGCCTAGGCAACTGAGTGGGAGCCTCACTCAGGTGTAGCTAAGAAGTAGAATGCCCCTGGGTTCATCCTCCAAGACCAAATATGTGTATGTATATGTATATGTATATATTGTATATGTAGTATGTATATGTTATGTATATAACTTATATCTCTTCATCCAATATATGTTCATATAACATATATATGCATGTCACATGACACATATATCTATAACTTATATCACTTCATCCAATATATGTTCACATAATGTATATGTCATGTAACATATATGTGTCACATAACATATATCACTTCATCCAAAATACAGCAGAAATCACAACTAAGACCTGGCTCTTCTCTGACCCTAAACGTGTCGTCTTCCCACATCGCTGTCCCTTGTCTTCAAACAGCTCCTTTACTCAGTGGCCACCGAGGGAAAGCCAGTTTATTTTATTTTTTTTCTTTTTCAGACCTTAGACCATACTGCGACCAAACTGATTGACAACAACCATTACGATTCAGAGAACATCGATGCTATCCGTAACGGGGTATGTCCCAGGACCTGAGTTTCTTCCCGCCTGTGCACTGGGATCAGGAAAAGCATTGGGGGTCCGGCAGCCAGGGTGGGCAATGAAACTCTGCCTCCGAATGGGTTTTGCTGACGGTGAGCTCACTCCCGGCCTTTGCAGCTGTTGGCCCGGCGCGATGCCTTGCGGGAGAGGGCCGCCACTCGCCGTAAATTGCTGGTGGATTCGTTGCTTCTGCAACAACTGTATCAGGACTCGGATGACCTAAAAAACTGGATCAACAAGAAAAAAAAGTTGGCAGATGATGAAGACTACAAGGTAGGCAGGGTGTCTGGCCCCGGATATACACATCAGCAGTTGGTTTTATAGTGCTCTTGGAGCTGTGGGCCTGAACAGAATGGGCAAGGAAGGGTGCTCCTTATTCAACTGCTTATCGTCCCCTATCACGTCTACTGCCCTACGGGCCCTTATAATAGGAAAATATCATGTCTAATCCTAATGATGCATTGAAAATTTTGAAAGCTATTGTAAGCTCAAAAATAACCTAAGAGTGTGGCATAGTATAGACTTACTCAATTTTGTAGCTAGAAGGAAGCATCCCCTTATTTTATAGATGAGGACTCCAGGATTTGAATGGGTGGAAAGTGTCCATGATTATCTGTTGGTTAGTAGGCTGTTTACCATAAAGATTAAATGCATGGACTCTGCAGAAGGGGAATCTGGGCTTGAATTCTTGCCTTTTACTGTTTTGGTCTGTGTGACTATGGAAATGTCTGAATTATCTCTGAGCCATCAATTTAACTTCCTTGGAGTTGTGCCAAACACATATTTTGCACTCGCAAATATCATATTAAGCACACACATGAGTACCACTTATAAACCTTCACATTTGAGGTCAGGGCTAGAATTAGTCTCTTGATTTCTAGTGCAATATCTACTGAAACAATTTGCTTTTTCCCCATATCATTTAGTCTTAAGTGTATGCCTCTGATCCTTTTTTTATTTTTTGTATCTTGATAGAACTATGAATCTTACTTGTGTTTTTCATTCTGGGATACTAGGTAGCATGTGTTTGCAGTCCGTAGAGGAGTTATGGTTCTTGTGCATAGAGAATACACAGATTTGCTCTAGGTGGAGTGAGTAGATGGATGGTGTATGCACTAAGAGAGGGATGGAAAATGATCTCATCCCTCACGACAACTTGAGTTCATTGTTAATGTTTGTATGGGGTGTCGTATTCGAAATGACCTGAGGCCATGTCCAGGCTCAGGGAAAATAAATTCTGGCATGGTTAGTCATTCCATCATGTGTAGAGAAGGAGGAAGGGCGGCGTGGCTTTTCCAAGCACTGGACGAGGACTTCTCCCTTGTATTCTCTTCTTAGTACATTAGATTTCTATTGAGAATGAGAACTTGTTTTCAAATTTCCTGCTCCTCTTTCTTCAAGTTAAAATTCCTTTTCTTTTCTCATCTTCTTCCAGGATATACAGAACTTGAGGAGCCGGGTTCAAAAGCAGCAAGACTTTGAAAAGGAATTAGAGGCGAATAAGATCATGCTCAATAACCTGGAGAAAACCGGCCAGGAGATGATGGAGGACAATCATTATGCCTCTGCAGACGTGGCTGCCCGTGTGAGCGAGGTGACCGGGCTCTGGAAGGAGCTGATGGAGGCCACCGCGCAGAAAGGTCAGAAGCTAGGTCTTGGTGACACCTGCCATTTTCCTCCTGATCATCACGAATTCACCTGGGGACCATGAGAAGGGACGCTACCCATTTGTTTCCTGTGTCTCAGTCAACATTTTAAAATCTAGCCTAAATTTATCACATGGCATAAAAACACAAGTTCATGTTTTCTTCTTGTCAGGATTCTTTCTTTCTTTCTTTCTTTCTTTCTTTCTTTCTTTCTTTCTCCTTCCTTCCTTCCTTCCTTCCTTCCTTCCTTCCTTCCCTCCCTCCCTCCCTCCTTCCTTCCTTTCTTTCTCTCTCTCTCTTTTCTTTCTCCCTTCCTTCCCTCCCTCCCTCCCTCCCTCCCTTCCTTCCTTCCTTCCTTCCTTTCTCTCTCTCTCTTTTCTTTCTCTCTCCCTTCCTTCCTTCATTCTTTCTTTCCTTCCTTCCTTCCTTTCCTCTTTTTTTTCTTTTGCTGGATTATTTTTTGCTTTCTTCACTTTTCTCCTACTTTCTTTTCCCTTTTCTTGCAAATTCATGAACGATGAATTCAGTCTTGGCTTTGTATTTAAATTTACTCCACTTAAATTAAGTTTTACATATTTTGGTTCTATAAACAAAATAAAATCTTTTGACCCACTTATAACATTATGAATGGCTCATAATACTTGACATTAAAATTGAGACTAACAGATTAGACATGAAAAGATTGTTGTGGTCACGTGCGATATTTCTGTAGTATTTTATTTTTATAAAGCCTGATCACTTGTTACTTTTTTAAACCTACCTAAAAGTGTTCAAGTTCTGCTGTAAGCTCTTTTAAAAATTCCCATATGGCCAGGCATGGGGTTCACACCTGTAATCCCAGTATCTGGGAGGCTAAGACAGGAGGATATCTGGTTCGAGGACAGCCTCAGCAATTTAGCGAGATTCTCAGCAACCTAGCAAGACGCTGTTTCAAGACAAAAAATAAAAAGGGCTGCAGGTATAGCTCAGAGGTAGAATGCCCCTGAGTTCAGTCCTTAGTAATATATACATACACACCTTCCCATATGTATGCTTGAAGAGTCTTACTTATCCTTTATCTCACCTCTTTGGAAAATTAATCAGTTGTCAGTAATTAACACAAATAATGAGTTTTATCCGTCAGTACCTCCTTTTAATACACATTACCTATAGATATTACTGTCTCCTGGTTTTAGAAGAGATATTGATTACTGTGGATGCCATCTCAAATTTTGGATTAGGAGGGGAAAATCCAACATAACTATAACAATAAACTGTCACTGCCACTCCCCACTATCAGGAGACATAGTCACCACTTTGTAGAAACAATGCACATAATATTTTTTTTTTTTTTTTGCGGTACCGGGGATTGAACGCAGGGGCATTCTGCCTCTGTGCTACATCCCCGGCCCTATTTTTTTATACTTTATTTTGAAACTGGGTCTCACGAAGTTGCGGAGGGCCTCACTAGGTAGAGAGAGAGAGACAGGGAGAG
>PVJS01054832.1:0-12841 GCA_004027185.1 Glis glis | reverse complement strand
GTTGTGGAGGGCCTCACTAAGTAGAGAGAGAGACAGAGACAGAGAGAGAGAGAGAGAGACAGAGAGAGAGAGAGTGCGCGCGCGTGTGCGCGAGCTGAGGCTGGCCGCGAACCCGGATCCTCCGGTCTCCACCTCCCAAAGCACTGGGATTACAAGCGTGCGCCACCACACCCGGCCCTGAGTCTTTTATTCTAGAGTTTTGCTATAGGAAGCAGTGCAACAGTGGACTTTTCCTTAGATGTGTCTTCTGATTCGTGTGCAGGTGTGTCTTTTGGCTATTGTCCTAGGAAAGGAGCTGATCAGTCATGGAGTATATATGTTCATCTTTACACAATAATGTAACATTCCCTTTCAAAGCATTTGTGTCCTTTATATTCCTACTAGTAACATATAAGAAATCTCCTGATCCATGTCCTTTCAACACTTGGTATTGCCAGACTTATTTTTATAGAATAAATGAATGAAAAATGGTATCTCATTGTAGTCTTGCTTTACATTTCTCTAATTACTAATGAGTTGAGCATCTTCTAGGATGCTTATCGGCTGCATATATTCCCTAGTTTCTGCAATGCCTGTTCAGGACTTTTGTCTATTTAAAAATTGAAATATTTGTCCTTTTCTTTCTCCAATTTTCGTAGGTCCAGCAGACAGAAAATCAGTGAAGGTTTAGAAGATTTGAACACAATTAATAAACTTCATCTGATGGACATACATAGAATTCTCCTACCGACAAATGGGGCGTGAACATTCTTTTCAAGCATACATAGAACATTTCCAAAAACAGATGATGTGCTAAGCCCTATGTTTTAACACATTTTAAAGACCAACTACCACAACACAGTTAGGAATCAATAACAAAAGCTAAGTTAAAAGAAATCCTCATATGTCTGGAAATCTGAAACTACTTCTAAGTAATTCATAAAAAAAATAAAGGTACCTTGATCACCAGGACCCAGAGGCCATCCTTCCCTCCAGAACATGAGTCCTACTCAGGAGCAGCGCAGGCTGCTGAGGGGTTTGGCCTTTTGTCTCAGCCCTGCCTGTCTCCTGGTATCTTGTGTACTGCCTCCCTCAGACTGTATAGGGAAAACTGTTTTCTACTCTACTCAACACGTTAACACTTTTATAACCAAATATATGTTTTTTTCTTGTACCAGCCAATTCTCCAATTCCTTACCCACCAACTGAATATCCAACAATTTAATTCTAACACTAAGTACATGGATTTAGTGTAGGCGCCATAGTAAAGAGCTCAGTCTCATAAGATTGTCCCCATTTCAGATGTCAATCATAAATAGTAGGTCCCCAGGTCGCACACACCTTTGTCCAACCTGACTACAAACTAGAGGTTTCTATGACTCCCTCCTCAGGCTTGATAATTTGCTCTAATGGCTCACAGAACTCAGGGGAACACATTTACTGGTTTATTATAAAGGATATAATAAAGGATACAAATGAATAGCCAGATGAAGAGATGCATAGGAGAAGTCTAGAAGGGTCCAAATGCAGGACCTTCTGTCCCTGTAGAGTTGGGGTGCACCACCCTCCTGACACATGAATGCATTCACCAACCTGGGAGCTCTCCAAACCCCATTTTAAAGGGATTTTTATGGCAGCCTCATCAGGTAGAGAAGATTGATCATTAATTCAAACTCTAGCCCCAGAGGATGGATGGGGGAGTGAAGCTGAAGGTACCAAGCTGCTAATCATGGCTTGCATTTTCTGGTGACCAGTCTCCATCCTGAAGCTTTCCAAAAGTCCATCAAGAGTAACTTCATTAAAACAAAAGGCATTTATCACCCAGGTAATTAATTGCAGGAGTCCTGCCCCAGAGACCAGAGTCAAAGACCAAATTTTAGAACAAAAGATACTCCTAACACCCCTATCACTTAAGACAAGTCCAGGGTTTTAGGAGCTCTGTGACAGGACCTAGGGCCCCAGACCAAATAAATATTCTCTACTATGTCACAGTGACCCACTCAGGACTGAGACTCCCTCCCGACTCTCAAAGCCATCACCTCCCATGGACTTAGAAAGAGAGAAGGATATAATGATGTTTCTGTGACTTATTTTTTAGATCAAATAGAAATAAACCTTCAGAAACAACATCTCACCTAAAATTTCTGAGTGAGACCATGATAGTGCCCATCCCCTACCTCGGCTTGGCATGGCACAGTAAGAGAGGGAAGGCATTATCCATACAGCGGTGTACCTGGTCCTCTCCCAGACCAGCCCAGAACACACAGGGACTTTCACTGTCTAGTTGATTAGGAGTTTTCCAGATATGAATACCAGCTATTCCCACTTTTAATATTGGAAAAAACAGCAGAAGGACTGCCCTTTTTTCATATGGCCATACAACTCACATTTCATCAAGAGTTTATGTGGGAGTGGCCCATTAATCAGGTTTCTTTTAAATGACAGAAAATCCATTTTCTCCTGCTACATAAACCCAGATTTTGCCCAACTTGCATTTCCCTTAAAGTAGATATAGTTGCAATAAAAACAACCTATAAGAAGCCAAAACAAGATCACAGCTCCAGGGGCTCTGTTGCTCATCACACAGGGGAGAACCATTTAGGCAGAGGTGGGTTCACCTGAGCTACCGAAGCTTGCCCTTTAGGGTGCCCCGACTTCAGGTGTCCCTTCTTAGCCCTGATTGGGGCCCTACTGTGTGTGTGTGTGTGTGTGTGTGTGTGTGTGTGTGTGTGTGTGTGTTGCTGGGAATTGAACCCAGGGGCATTCTATCTCTGAGCTACATCCCCAGCCTATTTTTATTTTTTACTTGGAAACAGGGTCTCACTAAGTTTCTGAGGGCTTTTCTAAGTAGCTGAGGCTGAACTCAAACCTGCCATCCTCCTGTCTCAGCCTCCCAAGTACTGGGATTACAGGCATGTGCCACCATGCCTGACTGGGCCCTTTTGAACTTATGATCTTTTTCCATGTTCTTTTTCTTCAAGAGACTTCTCAATTGTGTAAGTTTAAGGACCTATAAAACCTGGATTTGCCCTTGAACATGGACATTGTCAAACTACATAAAGGTCAAATCCACTTCATAATGGGCAAACTCGTGGCACTGGGCCAAGCTCTGGAAGGAACCCTACGTCACCCTCAACCTGGGGTTGGAAGAGATGGACTGACTTGGGGTTTGGAAATCTGAACAAGTGACTTCCGCTTGGAGAATGTTGCATTATGTCAATCTCTTCCTCCTTTCTTTCACTCTCACCAGCCTGTGCTGAGCATCCAGGGCAGAAAAGATATAACATGGAAATAACACAATTGATTTAAGTAAGCAAATATTTTCCTTGCAGATTTTTTTTAAAAATTCCAAAATAACATTTCATGAGGATTAAGTTCTAGATTTATCTGCAAGATGGGCTAGTGTTAGGCACATTCAGGCATTTGGTTTTGCCTTATAATCAGAACATTGTATGTTGGAGCCAGTCTTCATCTCTGCTCCCATTCAGCTTTCAACTCTGAGCCAGAAAGCCCAAGAAGGGCCTTAATCAGATCACACATCAGCTTAGAATAGTGATTTTGCTGATTTGGACATCTGGCCACTTCAAACTGGATAAAGGCCACCAACTCACTTGACAAAAGCCACTGAACATCTGTCAGTATGGAAATAGGAACTCCTAGCTGACCCTGAATCCGATTTCAATAACCAAACTCACAATTAAATGGCATCTCTTCTCCTCCTACTATCCAGATGAGTTAGTGCCATCCAGAAATATGCCATCCAGTAAGGATGGTCTCTAAAATAAATCTATTTGATACAAATGTGAATGGTTAATCCATTGTCCCTTTGACTGGTGTTTCTGCCTGGCTATAAGACTTGTACAAGGGTGATATTTAAAATACTGAACAATTCATAAGGCTCAGGCATGGACACAGGGTCTTGGAGAGATTCTATATGGAGATTTTGGGAAGGGGTGATACAGGGAAGGGAGGAGGGGAGAATGGAGGTGGGAGACACACCTAGGGGTCAGGGCAACTATGGTTTAACTAGCGGTATGGGTGTACTTCAATACTTCTCAAGCAGTATGGCCGTACCTATGTAGGCCAGCTGAATCAGCCTTGGACAGAGATTCAAAATTCCAAAGATGATGGCCACCCTCCCAAAACACACCACAAATAGATGGGAGAAGACTGGAGCTCAAATAGTCAAGTTTCAATAGGGAAACATGCAGGGGGAAATTTTAATCTATGGAGCAGTGTTATTAGTTAGTGTGAAAGCAACATTTATTAAAGTCTTGCTGTGTGTGTACACCACAAACAAGGCAAGAGGTAGCCTTGTTGTGGGGCCTGCACTTTACACACACACACACACACACACACACACACACACACACACACCTATTAAGGAACACTTGGGACCCTGTGCATGGTGCTGATAGAGGGCACCCAAACCCCTCAACATCTGCTCATGTGGCTTACACCATTCAGGCCCCAGGAAACACTTTCCCATACAGCTTGCTCTGTGTTCTCAAAACATCCAAATGCTGAGAAAATTTGTGGGTTGTGCCATTGCCAGCTTCAGAGATGGACACTGCTCTTGAGTTCAGGGGAATTCAGGTGGCTGAAGTGCTTAGGTAAGAGAAAAGGCAAATTAATTAACTTGTCAAATCCTTCCTGTCAGCATGAATGCAGTAGACTTATATTATGAAGTATCGGTTCCCAGCAGTGCTAAGCACCCTTATTTTTACTTCTCTTCTTGTTACAGTTGAGTTCCAAGCCCTGATTCACAAGTTAGTGCGGTATTTACAACAGTTGCACTTGGTGGCTTGGGAATATTTTGCAGTATTAAATCACTTATATTACTCTTAAATTTATACATATATGTGCATATACTTCATATATTTATGTACACATATACACAGAAATTTGTCTAGATATATATGTGGAAATGTGACACTAGTTCTTTACATTGGCAACCAAATAGATGAAAAATACTATAATAGTCCAGCTATACCACTCCTGGGTATCTTTCCAAAGGAACTGAAATCAGAGAATTACAGTAATATATGCATATCCATCTTCATAGCAGCACAATTCTCAATAACCAAACCATGGAACCAACCCAGGTGTCTATCAACAGATGAATGGATTACAAAATTATGGGATATACACACAATGGAATTCTACTCAGCAATAAAGAAGAACAAAATAATGTCATCTGCAGGAAAATGGAAGGACCTGGAGATCATTATGTTAAGTGAGATTAGCCAGTCACAGAAAGTGAAGGATCATATGTTTTTTCTCATATGTAGAAGCTAGGGAGTAGTTGGAATACAAGAGGGACTTTAGATAATGGAGGAGAAACCCCAGTAAAGTGATGGAGGGGGTGCACCACTTCAGGGAGTCCAGTAGCTTGGAGGAGGAGGAGGCACAGAGGGTGTTCCGGCAGGTTGTAAGTGCAGTGTGCTACCTCCGCAAGAGAGGCATCTTGCACAGGGACCTGAGGGGCATAACATCCTCCTGGACTCAGAAGGGAATGTCAAAGTCATTGACTTTGGACTGAGCTGCTGCTTCAAGTCTGGGCACAAGCTGACCACTGTCTGCAGCACTCCTGCCTACTGTGCCCCAGAGGTCTATAAGGGCCACGGATATGGTCCTGAGGTAGACCTCTGGAGCCTTGCGGTCAACTTATACGTTATGCTCGTAGGCTGCGTCCTGTTCACCCGCACCACCGTGGAGCAGCTGCAGGAAAAGGTGCCGCAGGGAAGATACTGGTGCCCCCTCACATCACCACCCAGCCACGATTCATCATCAGCCAGTTACTGACTGTTAACCCAGACATGAGGGTCACCGCCGATGAAATCCTGGAGCACTCCTGGCTGAGACCGGGTAAGGAACATTCGCCTCCTCCTAGGGAGCTGCTCCCTAGACCCCCAAACCCTGCAATCCTGAAAGTCATGCGCTGCCTGGGTTACGACCCACACCAGACCTGGCTGTCAGTGTCGAACAGGACATGAGACAACGCAATGGCTGCATACCTGCTGATACAACACCATGTGAGCCCCGGGGCAGGGGTCACCTTCCAGGCTGGGCCCGAGATTCAGTGTGTCGCGCCGCCTCCATCCCCAGCAGATCCTTCTGCCTTCCCTCTGCCGCCCAAGAGGAGAGCCAGTCAGCCTAACCTTCGTGCCTTCCGGTTCCTGTCCTCTAAGGAGGACACACAGTCGAGGCAGAAGGGGCATGCCTGCCATTCCCCTGAGCTGCCCGCCGAAGAGGACCCCCACTCCCAGCGCAGCCCCCCACCCCCAGGCCAGCCCCGGCAACCCCATCGTGAGCCCACCTCCAGGACCCGGGACGACAGGCAGGGCTGGAGGTGGGTCACCAGGAGGACTGTCACCCGCATCCTCCGCGCTGCTGTGTGCTGGCCCCTGGAGCCAACAGGGTCGCCCCAGAGAGAGGGGGCAGAGGCGCCCGGAACTGTTGAGCAAAAGAATTGCTCCAGAGAGACCAGATAGATTAGGTGGATGAAACCAACTCCCCGGATGCTGACTTCAGCCAGAGTGGACTCAGCTGCAGGAATATGCGCTCCAACTGCCGCGAGCTTCTCCACACAGATTCCAGTCGAGAGGCCCTGCCTGGGAGAAACCAGAGATGATTTTTCCCAGGAAACTCACTCCCCTTTTCCCTGAGTTGATTAATAAATTGTTACGAATTTTATAATAAGAATACTATAATAGCAAATACTTTTGTATTTATAAAATATTTTGTAAGACTTAATTAAAATTTCCAAGTACTCAAACTTTTCAGCATTATTTAAATAAATAGATATGTTTTTGATGTTTATTATAATTTGCAGGTTTTAAATTTATTAGAAATAATTTTGAATATTTTAGAAGAGAAAGTTTGAAAAAATTATGGAGTATTTTTATATTTATGTTATGAAAATATTGGGATTTCCATACTGAATATGATTGCATTCTATTTTTTAGTCATTTAGGTCACCACTGTTAATAGAATATAAATTATGTTAAAATGTTGATTATAACAGCATTTTTAATAATTTTGTTAAAATAAAAGCAAGAAAAATAAATTTTATAGATTGAATCTTAATTCTTCACTAATAATTATGTATGTTTTTATTTTGTTACTCATCCAAATATTACAAGTCCAACAATGGAACACTCCACTGTGCACAATAATCACTAGATTCAGCAGTCTTTGATATTTATCTTTGACATTTATGTTTTATATGACTTCAAATCATAAAAAAAATAAGATTTTAGCCAGGCATAGTGGCACATGCCTGTAATTTCAGTACTTGGGAGGCTGAGACAGGAGGGTCACTTTGAGGCCAGTGTGCAGTAACTTAGGGAGACCCTGTTTCAAAATAAAAAATAAAATAGGGCTAGGGATGTAGCTCAGTGGTAGAGCACCCCTCAGTTCAATCCCCAGTATCACATTAAAAAAAGGTTTTTTACTTTTGTTTCCACTTTGTCATTATGGGATGGTTGTCAAGGTAGAATATCATGTTTTATTTAATAGTTTGATAGCTTCCTCCATAACTCTCAGTTAGTTATGTGGTATGTGGACATTCGATTGCTCTCCTCCCTTTGGCCTTGCAAAAGATAACCATGGTCCCAATCATATGGTTTTGGGAACTACATTAAGAAGAAAAAAGTCCCTGATGTGTGAGAAATTTTTGATTAGTCTCAGCAGTGAGCATTCTGCTTCTGCTCCCGTGTCTTCGCAGTGCTCGAGCTCGGATGCACCCTTTGACTTTTCTCTGTCCTGTTTTCCCCTGCACAGAAGATGCCACTGAGCCACAGAAGAGCACGAGGACAAACAGCAAGTGGTGTGGACTCCGAGTCGTAGTCGCAGAGCAAGTCCATAAGTACACGCAAAGTTTTGCACTTTTTGTCAAAAAAGTGATTATAACTTGGAGGATAAATTTGAAATACATCATAACCAAGCTGTTTTAAGGACTAATTTAATATTTAATTTAATATCACATATGTTTTTGAAATCATAGTAAAGACACCTGGAATCATAATGCACTTTCAGTGGCAAATGTCATACTACGTTTTTAGGGCATTACGTCAATTTAGTATTTCACGTATTATTAATAATGCCTCATTACATAAAATTATTACTAAACTGGCAATTAAGTGGATGTGAAGGATCCATATGCTAAACTGCTCATAACATTTCAATTATGAATTTCACATCAGATGTCTTCTAGTGTACATTAACAACATTAACGAACAACCTCTTTGCCAGAACCGCCCAAAGGAGCTCGGCTTTGCAGCATGTGATATTGGCATGAAGTCACTTTGTACATTTTCCTGAATTTGAGAAAATTAGAAGTGGAAGCAGCAGACAAAGCAGCTAGACCTCTCTCCGGGTAGTAGTAAAGCATTTGTTAATGCTGTAATTAGCTCTCTTGAATATCTGAAGCATTGGCGGTACCATTTTATGCTTTTTGATTGACTAAGGAGTTTTTGTTGTTATTGTTATTCAATTTATATTTCCCCCCTCAAATAAATAAGCAAACAGACAACAGTGATTCTGTTGTTTCTAGAAGTATGTTCTGTGCTTCTTTTGTCTCTGGCTAACTCTGTCTTTTGGTTGTTTATAAATACAAGTAATTGTAAAAGTGAAGTGTTTCTGCCTGGGGATTGTCTTTGACAAAACCCAATGAGGTCGTAAAGAAAGGGTTGGTACACAACACTCCAAGAGAAACTGCTGGATTCAGCTACTCCTTTGTTCTCCTGCAGTAGTGGATAGTAGAGGCCTCAGTTAGAGCCTGATATTAGGGCCTCTTCAAGGGGTAGGGTAGGTGACTTCAGCTCTTAGCACAGTGGGCAGGGATTTGCCCTCTGGTTTCCTTAGCATGCCTTTCTGAGGTGTGGTTTCATAAGACAAGTACACTTCAAGTCTCCAGCCTCATGTGGCACTGCAAGTAGTAGCATAGCAGGCAAGATCAGCTGGCTCTTAGGCCTCTCCCTCATCTTGATGTGCAGCATCTTATTGGTGGCTCCATGTTTCAAGGTTGGGACCATTTGAAAATAATCTGATTCTAAGCTAAATAAATGCTTTAACCAGAATATCAGTTCTTTTCCTTCCTTCCTTCCTCCCTTCCTCCCTCCTTCGCCCCTCCTTCTCTCCCTCTCTCCCTCTCTCCCTTTCTCTCTCTCTCTCTCTTTTCTTCTTTCTTTCTTTCTTTCTTTCTTTCTTTCTTTCTTTCTTTCTTTCTTTCTTTCCTGGGGATTGAACCCAGGAGCATCCTACTTCTGAGCCACACCCCCAGCCCTTTTTATTATTTTCCATTTTGAAGCAGGGTCTCACTAAGTTACCACACACTGGTCTTGAACCAATGATCCTCCTGTTTCAGCCTCCTGAGTGCTGGGATTACAGGCATGCTCCACTTCCTGCAGTATATTAATTTCTAACTATAATTTCACTTGCCTTAAAACTAGACTGTTGAGTCTGTCTCGGTTAAAACACGCCCTTCTCCATTTCCAGGAACTAAGGAAGTTTAATCAATAGCCATAAGATTGTACTTCACTCAACAAGCATATATTGAGCCTCAAGATAAAATGCATTTTCTGTCCACAGAGAATTCATAGTCTAGTAAGAATGGTGCTGGTTTCCACATTTTGTACCCAGTATACAAGATAGAGGAGGTGTGTCTCATTCTGCTGGGATGGATGTGGGAGCTGAAAATTTACCTACCTGGGGAAAGGTTGATCATGGAGCTCTGAATTAGGGCCATGGGGTGTTAATCTGGTGAAGACAGAAGGGATAACATATGTAAAGGCAGAGAGAGAAGAAACAGCAGGACACATTCAGGGATATGTGGATAGTTCAGAGTGACCTGATCACAGAGAACAAAGAATAACAGCAAATGAGGTTGGGGAGGCACTCAGGATGTCTTCACAGAACACTCTGTGCCTCGGTAAGGAAAGAAAATTTGTCCTTGAATGCTAGGGAATTTGTCTTTGCATTCTAGTGCCTATGAAAGCTTGTGCAGTTGGCCCTAATTCTTCACTGCTCTCTGCATCCACACCCTTTGCAGTTTTTGCCATTAAAGATATAGAATATGTCAATCTACTTCTTGACTTTGGGTTGGGCTGTGTGACTGGCTTTGGCCAAGTGATGAGGTGTACTTGATGGTGTACCTGTTCCAAGACTAGATCTCCAGCAGAGAGACCTGTGTGTTTCCATTTCTCTACTTGCATCTCTGCTATCATCACCAGAATGTGCCCAGCAGCACAAGCCACGTGGACCAAAGCCACCTCATCCGAGCCCAGCGCAGCCCAGGTCAGCTCAGTTGACCTCCCAGCTGACCTCTAGACTCATGAGCCAAACACATGCTTAATGTGACATGCACCTGAAAGTTTTGTGATTGTTTACTATGCAGCATTTTTATGGACTTTGCTAAGTGATATAGGCCTGTTAAAGGACCACAAGCAGAGATCAAACATGCTCCAATTTCCATTTCGGAATGTTTATTTTGCTTGAATGTGATGGATAGGTTAAAGAGGGGCAAAAATAGAGACTGGGAGACCAGTAAGACTATTGTGATAATGCAAGGAGGAATACCAGGAGATATAATTTTAATTATAAAATACTTCAGCTAGGCGTGATGGCATGTGCCTGTAATTCCAGTATTTGGGAGGCCGAGACAGGAGGATTGCAGGTTCAAGGCCAGCCTCAGCAACTTAACAAGACCCTGTTTCAAAATAAAAAATAAAAACGGTCTGGGGGTAGGACTTGGAGGCAGAATGCCTCTGGGTTCAATCCCTAGTAACAATTTTTTAATATAAAATACTTCAAATAGCAAAAATTTCACATAATAATATAACCAACACCCATGTGACCACCACCTAGATTTAATATTTTGTCACTTTTTAAAAAGAGATGTAGCCTTGTCCCCAATTCTTCTTCCTCGCTTTCCTCCTTAGAGAAAAAGGTCGTCCCAAGGTTAAGTCTATCATTCCTATGCATGGTTTTTAGTTCTTAGATGCACATATGTGTCCAACAGTATATACTACCATTTTGTATATTTAGAATTGTATGTGTCATCACATGAATCCTTTTATAACTTGCTTTTAAATATTTTTTAGTACTGGGGATTGAACCCGGGGCTCAACACATGCTAGGCATGTGCTCTATCACTGAGTTACACCCTCAATCCTTTATATTATATTTTTGAAATGTATCCATACATGTATATCTAATACATGGAGTAATTTAGAGGTAATGAAAAAGTAAAAATTAACAGTGCCAAACATAAGAGAAAGGAAGAAAATCTCAGATAACCACTGTATTTCAGGCAAAGGAGATCATGTGAATTACAGATGAGGACCAGGAGTACAATAACAGGAGAGGTTTGAAATGAAGGAGGAAGACACTGAGCTGGATTGGGTTGGGGTAGTGTAACTCTGGGGGCCATACTATGGAATGTGCTTGGAGGACCATTAGATTTGGGAATCGCTCAGGAGCATGATATGGTTTAGAGACAGAGCCTTCACCCTTTACCACAGTGACAACAGTTCAGCTGAGGGAGTTGGTGAGATTACACAGGAAATGCTGGCCGAGGGAGGAAAAGAGATCCGAGGCTAGATGATGGGCCCAGAATACCAACAGTGGAGGGTGAACAGAGGACCAGCAGACAGGGCTTCCCTTTCCTTTTTATCAGGAGCATTCTTTCCTTTAGATTTAAATCAACAACCATAGCACTTAGCTATAAGGCATTTAAAGGCAAGTTTATCTCACTTTAAGTAATAATAATAATAATAATGGTATGGATATTTAAAGGAAAAAAACCTTGAGTTTTTAAATGAAAGAGGTGATGCCTTCTAATCTGTAAATAGATTCATAAAACAAAATTGACCATTTTAATTCATAAGCACACCTGTTTCTCCTCTATGTAGCGGCAGGTTGGAGATAAAGAACGCAGTTTTCTTACATTTTCCAAACACATTGTTGCCTATTTTTAACCTATATGTACAGTTCCCCCTCCCCCAGATAGAAAAGAGCCATCCTAGCCGGTCGTGGTGGCACACGCTTGTAATCCCAGTACTTTGGGAGGTGGAGACAGGAGGATCCGGGTTCGCGGCCAGCCTCAGCTCTCTCTCTCTCTCTCTCTCTCTCTCTCCCCCTGTTTCTCTCTCTCTCTCTCTCTCTCTCTCTCTCTCTCTACTTAGTGAGGCCCTTCGCAACTTCGTGAGACCCGGTTTCAAAATAAAGTATAAAAAAATCGGGCCGGGGGGGTAGTGCGGAGGTAGAATGTACAACGCCCCTGCGTTCAATCCCTGGTACCGCAAAAAAAAAAAAAAAAAAAAAAAGAAAAGAGCCATCCTCATTCTAATGTGAAAATAACTGTCAGATGATGACCATAAGCATCAGGCCATGTGGGCTGGTAATTGGTGTGGGGCAAGCCATTCCCTACATCACACTTTTTTATCGGGAAAACATTTGAGCATTCATCCTCATAGTCATATCTACTTATGGATAAATGATGCACTGCTACTATGAAACCAACAAATCATATGCATTATTAAAATACTCCAAGATTAAAATTTTAGATGTGGAAGATATGCAACAGGTACAGGTGATCTTTTTTTTTTTTTTTTTGCGGTACCGGGGATTGAACCCAGGGGGGTTCTACCTCTGCGCTGCACCTCCGGCCCTATTTTTTTATACTTTATTTTGAAACCAGGTCTCACGAAGTTGCGGAGGGCCTCACTAAGTAGAGAGAGAGAGAGACAGGGAGAGAGAGAAAGAGAGAGAGAGAGAGAGAGAGAGAGATCTGAGGCTGGCCGCGAACCCGGATCCTCCGGTCTCCGCCTCCCAAAGTACTGGGATTACAAGCGTGCGC
>PVJS01054831.1:0-12836 GCA_004027185.1 Glis glis | reverse complement strand
CGGGCCCTCTTCCACTATTCTACTGGTCTCTCCCTTCATTTGTCTGAAGACTTTTACTTCTCCATTGTAAAACCTTTTAACTCTTGGTCAGCTTTCCTATGAATTTGTTATTCTTCGTAAGCCCTCTGCTGTGACCTTCTTACTCTCTCCTGAGCCTGTCATCTACTTCAGAGAACATAGAAGCATTCAGTGGGAAGTTTTCTACCTCTAAGCAGATTTGTGGTGACAGCTATCTTTACCTCCTTCCCATCAGACTCAGGCTTTCCAGTCTAAGGCTAACCCTTCCATCTGGATTGTTTTCTCCCTTTTAACTCAATGAATTTGCTGGGTTTCCAAAAATGACACATGCTTATTATGAAAATTTAAGTAATATAAAAATAGAGAAAAACACTCTCTGAATTTGCTCTTGATTATCCACTCTAATTCTCTATGCCTTTGTTCCATCAGCTATTCTCTTGTATTTTCATTCTCTTCCTCTCCAATGATATTTTCCTCTCTATCTACAAATATACTCAAATCCTCAGTCCAGAAACAGATATTTTGACTCTAACTATAATTTCCCACCTTACTTCCCCTCTCAATTGCTTTTTATGGTATTGGGGATTGAACCCAGGAAGATTCTACCTCCAAGCTACACCTCTAGCCCTTTTTATTTTCATTTTGAAATACAGTCTCGTTCAATTGCTGAGGCTGTCCTTGAACTTGCAATCCTCCTGTCTCAACCTCCTGGGATTACAGGTGTGTGCCACCACACCTGACTTTCCCACTGATTTAGAAAATAAACTGCAGCCACTTGTGGTAGCACATGCTTGTAATTCCAGTATTTGGGAGGCTGAGACAGGAGGACTATTTATGTATAGTCAGTCTCGCCTCTGTGTGTGTGTGTGTGTGTGTGTGTGTGTGTGTGAGAGAGAGAGAGAGAGAGAGAGAGAGAGACTGAGGATTGATCCCCAGGGGCATTCTACCTCCAAGATAATATCCCCAGCCCTTTTTTATTTTGAAACAGTGTCTTGCTAGGTTGCTGAGAGTTTCACTATGTTGCTGAAGCTGTCCTCGAACCTATGATCCCCCTGTCTCAGCCTCCCAAGTACTGGGATTGCTGGTATGTGCCACCACGCCTGGCTAGATTTGCCTTTTAAATGGATAACTATGATGACTACATGGTGGGTGGAAATGAGATGGAAATAGGCCAAGGCTCAAGACTGGGAGACCTGTGAGGGTACAATTTTTATACCATGTATAAGATGAGCACCTAAATTAGGGCAGTTGTAGAGTTGGAGAGGAGATGATGGATTTTAAAGATCTTTAGGACAGTAGAGTAAAACATTAATGAGAAATAATGTGTATTTCAATATATATATATATATTTATTTTTTTATTATTTATTTATTTTTATGGAACTGGGAATTGATCCCAGGGGCATTCTACCTCTGAGGTACACCCATAGCCCCTTTTTTTGGAAACAGGGTCTTGCTAGGCTGCTGAGGGTCTCATTAAATTGCTGAGGCTGGCCTCGAACCTGTGATCCTCCTGTTTCAGTTTCCCAAGTACTGAGATTACAGGCCTGTACCTCTGTACCTGGCTGGGACCATTATTATTTTTAATTGATAAGTAAAGATTGTAGGTATTTATGGTGTATAGCATGATGTTTTGATACATGTAAACACTGTGGGATAGCTAAATCAAGCTATTTTTTTGCGGTACCGGGGATTGAACCCAGGGGTATTCTACCTCCGAGCTACACCCCCAGCCCTTTTTTTATTCTTTATTTTGAAATAGGGTCTCACTAAGTTGCAGAAGCCTCACTAAGTAGCTGAGGCTGGCCGCAAACCTGGTTCATCCGGTCTCAGCCTCCCAAGTACTGGGATTACAAGTGTGCGCTACCACACCTGGCAAAATCAAGCTATTTAATATGCATGACTTTACATACTACTTTTGTGGTGAGAACACTTAAAATAGACTCAGCAATTTTAAGCATATGGTGTATTGTTATTAGCTATAATCACCATGATATGCAATGGATCTCTTGAATATTTCTCTTATTTAATTGAAATTTTGTGTACTTTGACTAACATTTCCTAAATGATCCCACCCCAGCCTCTGCTAACCACCATTTCACTATTTCTATGGATTCAACTTTTTTAGATCCCATGTATAAGTGATATCATTCAATGTTTGTCTTTCTGCCCTTGGCTTATTTCACTTAACATAATGTCCTCTAGGTTCATCTATGATGTTACTTTTTCTTATGATACTGGGGATTGAACTCAGGGACATTGTACCTCTGAGCTACACCCCAGACCAATTTTGTTTTTTATTTGGAAACAGGGTCTTGCTAAGTTGATGAAAGCCTTGGTAAATTGCTAAGTCTGACTTCAAACCTGTAATCCTCCTGTTTCAGCTTTCCAAGGCATGTGCCACTATGCCCAGCTTGACTTATGCTTATCTTGAATATTATGCATTGTTAGTTTTACCTCTTCTTTAGCCTCTTTTTAATGTTATGAATTTGTGTTTAATCAAAGCATAGGAAAAAACAGTAAGTAAATGTTCCCAAATGTATGTAGTAATCATATTTAGATGGTGAGATTATATTTTTCTCCCTTCTTTTTGGTTTTTAATTCACATCTTTTTAATTCAGCATCTTTTAAACTCACACTCTTATTTGTTCTTACTTAAGACCCTTACAGTAGCCTTTTCTGTGACCTTTCTGCTTCCTATCTCTTTCCATTCCAATTTTCTTCTGTACTGTCACTGTAGCTACTGACCTGACAATTATTTCTGTGCTTACGAACCTCTGTTATGGCTTTTAAAATGTTAAACATAGAATTACAGTATGAGCCATCAATTCCACTCCTAAGCATATACCCAAGAGTATTGAAAGCAGGTTTTCAGGCAAAAACTTGTACAGGTCTAGGGATATGGCTTAGTGGTAGAGTACTTGCCTAGCATGCATGAAGTCCTGAGTTTTATCCTCAGCCCTGCAGAACACAACAAAACAAAAACTCATATAAGAATGTTCATAGCAGAATTATTCATCAGTGACAAAAGGGAGAAATAACTCCAATGTTCATCAATTGATGAATAAGTAAAAATTGTGATGTGTCCATATAATGAGATGTTATTAACCCATAAAATGTAATGAAGTAGTAATACATACTACAAAATGAATGGACTAAATATTTTCTTAAGTGGAATAAGCCAGACACAAAAAACTCATATTGTATGATTCTATTTATATATAATGTCCAGAATAGGCAAATTCTTAGAGACAGAATGCAGATTAGTGATTGGCAGGAGCCGGAGGGAGTGGGGAATGTGGAGTGACTGCTTCATAGGTACAAGGTTTCCTTTTGGGTGATGAAGTGTTCTGGAAGTAGATAGTGTTGATGGTGGAACAACATTGTGAATGTATTGGGAGCTATTAAAATGTATGTTTTCTTTTCTTTTTTGTGATACTGGGGATTAAACCCAGGGATGTTCTACCTCTGATCTACACCCCAGCCCTTTTTATTTTGAACCAGGGTTTCACTAAGTTGGTGAGGCTAGCCTTGAATCTGCGATCCTCCTGTCTCAACCTCCCAAGTACTGGGATTACAGGCATGTACCACCACACCTGGCTAACATGTCTTAAAGTGGTTAAAATGGTTATATTTTAAAGTGGTAAATTTTATGTCATGTGTATTTTACCTAAATTAAAAAGGAACTGCCTGCCCTTCCAAACCTTTCACACTTGGTAAATGCTTATTCATTTTCTGTATATTACCTCCTCTGTTAAGACATCTCAAATCTTACTCTCCATTATTACATTTTATCACGTTTTGTCTATGGTTGCCCTACTACTAGATTGCTCTTCAGGAATAAACCATGTCTTATTCTTATTTTTATTCTCTACGTGTCACACAGTGTCTAGCTCATGGTAGGAAGGCAGGTTTATTTAATGACCAAATAAACCTTTCCGGCCTTATTTCCTATTATACTGCTGGTTCCATGAATATACATTGTACTTTAGAGCCTCTCTCACTTGCCGTTGCCAATCTCTGTGCCTGCAATGTTTTCACTACCTCATATTAGCCTACTGAAAACCTACCTATAGCCCAAGTGCCAGGTCATTCTCATCTCCTATTGCTATCTCTCTGATCACCACAGCTGGAAATGACCACTTTCTTGCCTTGTTCTCTACTGTGTGGTAAGAATTTAGGATTAATAAGATTCAAAGATCATTAAGACTTCAGGATAAATAAGATCTATTCTCTGACCTTGAGAACTTACTGTCTACTGTAGATGTCTTAAACCTAGGGCAGTGGCTCTTAAAATCTAGTAAATAAAATAATTAGCTGGGCATTGTGGCACATTCCTGTAATCCCAGTATTTGGGAGGCTAAGACGGGAGGATCACAGGTTTGATGCCAACCTCAGCAACTTTGTGAGACCCTGTTCAAAATAAAATAATAAAAAAGAGCTGGGGGTGTAGCTCAGAGGAAGAATATCCCTGGATTTATTCCCCAGTACAAAAAGGGAAAAAAAGCAGAAGGCCACTGGAATTATGAAGGGAGAATTGAGGGCCTGAACTAAAGAAAGCAGATGATCCATTCAGAGAGGTATTTCTCAAGAAGAATCAATAGGCCTTTGCTGACTAAGTGAATATGGAAAGGGTGAGAGGAGTTAGGAAGAGCTTAAGGCCACTGAATGACATTAAATGGCTTAAAGACTTAAAGGGCCCTGGTTAGGAGCATAGATCAGATGTGAACCTATTAACCAAGAATGAGACCATTGACAGTACAACAGGGAGACCCTATTACCAAATGTTCATTTAATTCTCACAACACCCTTAAATGAGGCAGATAAACAACCACCATTTTTAATAATAGTACATAATAGGAGGGCACAGAATGAGGAGCCAGTGAAGGGAGGTTCATACTACGCTCATTAAATAATATGAATTTTGTTATTGTTAATTTGTATGCTCATCAGTTTGGGAAATAATTATTTATTTGGGTTCTTTATGCCTAGCATTCTGCCAGGTACTTTGGGAGCTATTGGTAGTTTGAGATAGATTGTGCTCTAAAGATTATAGTAAGTAGAAAAAGCAGTCTGGCATGGTGGCACACACCTAGCACTTGGGTGGCAAGACAGGAGGATCACAGGTTCGAGTCCAGCATGTGGTAACTTAGTGAGACCCTGATTCAAAATAAAAAATAGAAGGGCTGGTGTGTAACTCAGAGGTAGAAGGCCCCAGGGTTCAACCCCCAGTACCCCCTCACACACAAACAAATAGGCATACTGAAGAGTAGTACTTGGGTTGGTCAGTAAATAACAGGATGATTTAGATATAGAAAAAAGTGATAGGAAGACATTCTTGTAAGTACAAACTGTAAAGAAAGATATGGAGATGGGAACTACCTGGTATGATCCAGGAAGAGTGAGGAATCAGTGTATATAGTGGTAGTTACAAGTATGAAAATAACAGGAAATAAGGTAGCCTTACATTGATAGAAGGTGAACAGATAATGGGAGCCTTTTGAAAGTCAATCTGAGGAGTTCTGACTCCCATGCAGCTAGAGAATTGTTGAGGTTCCTTGAGTAAGAGAGTAGGGGTTGCAGATGTGTTCAAAAGAAAGAAGTACATCTCTGAGGACTTAGATATACTAGGATGGCCATAAAGAATTACCACAAATTTGGTGGTTTAAAACAATAGAAATTTGCTTTCTCACAGTTCTAGAGGCTAGAAGTCTAAAATCAAAGTGTTAGCAGGGCTTGCTCCCTATGAATGCTCTGGGGAAGAATCCCTCCTTGACTCTTCCTAGTTTCCTGTGGCTTCCAGCAATGCTTGGCATTTTATAATATATTAACCCAATTTCCCTTTCCTTTCTTTTCCTTTCCTTTCCTTTCCTTTCCTTTCCTTTCCTTTCCTTTCACTTCCCTTCCTTTTTCTTTTTTATGCTGGGGATTGAACCCAGCATAAAACCCAGCATATATACCTCCGAGCTATGCTCCTAGCCCTTTTCATTTTTTATTTTGAAACAGGGCCTCACTAAATTGCTGAGGCTGGCCTTAAACCCTCAATTCTCCTGTATCAGCCTCCCAAGTACTAGGATTACAGGCTTGCACCACCATGCCCAGCAAACCCATTTTCTGTTATTATAATAAAATACTTTACATAGAAAAGAGGTTTATTGCCGGGTGGGTGTGGTGGCCCACACTTGTAATCCCAGTACTTGGGAGGCTGAGACAGGAGGATTGCAGATTCATGGCCAGCCTCAGCTACTATAAGTGAGGTCCCTCTGCAACTTATCGAGACCCTGTTTCAAAAATAAAGAATAAAAATAGGGCTGGGGGTGTAGCTCAGAGGTAGAATGCCCCTGGGTTCAATCCCCAGTACCACAAAAAAAAAGAAAAGAGTTTTATTTAGCTCTCAGTTTTGGTGGTTAAAAGTCTAAACAGCATAGCACTGCTCTTGTGAGGGCGCCGTTGCTTGAGTTGCGTCATTTTGGGTGGCATTATAGTAGGAGCACAAGTGAAAGGAAAAGATCACATCATCAGACAGGAAGCCAGATCCAGAGGAGGGGCCAGGCTTGCTCTTTTATAACAAGTCTTTCATGAGAACTAACTCAGGGTTGCATGAGAAATATGTTTTTTTTTTAACTCAGGAGCATTCTACTTCTGAACTACAACCCCAGCCCTTTTAATTTTTTTTAAATTTTGAAACAGTGTCTCAACATGTTGATGACAGTTTTGCTACATTGCTGAGTCTGGCCTCCAACCTGCGATCATCCTTTGTCAGCCTCCTAAGTACTGGGGTTATTGGCATGCATCACCACACCCAGCCCATAAGACCTACTTTAATCTCCTCCAATCTTTTCCTATGACCTAATGGCCTCCTAGTAGACCTCACCTCTTAAAGGTACCACCACCTCTTAGCATTGCCAGAGTGAGGGCCAAGCTTCCAACACATGAACACTTAGGATACACACTTAAACCATATTCAAACCATAACACTGGGCTTTTAAGTACATCAATCTCTACCTCCCTCTTCATGTGGCCTTCCCTGCATGCCTACTTATATAGACACTTGGAATCGGGGCCAGCCCACTCTTATTCAGTATGACCTCATCTTAATTAATTACATCTGCAAAGATATGTTTCCAGATAAGTTTACATTTTGAGTTTCCAAGTGGACATGAATTTTGGAGACACTATTAAACTCAGTGCAAAAGGCTATTATGGTAATCGTGGAGAGAGATGACGAGACACTGACCTAAGACATGGTGATGAGGGTGAGGTGAGAGGGCCACACTCGAAAGGTAGAATTGGAGCTGGGTGTGGTGGCACACACCTGTAAATCCCAGTACTTGGGAAGTTAAAATGGGATGATTGGAGGATTTTTTTTCGGTACTGGGGATTGAACCCAGGGCATTCTACTTCCGAGCTACTCCCCAGCCCATTTTTTTTCTTTATTTTGAAACATGGTCTCACTAAGTTGCAGAGGGCCTCACTAAGTAGCTCAGGCTGGCCCTGAACCTGCCATCCTCCTGTCTCAGCCTCCCAAGTATTGGGATTACAAGCATGCACCACCACACCTGGCTTAGGAGTGGAGGTTTGAGGCCAGCCTCAGCAATTTAGCAAGACCCTTAGCAACTTAGCAAGACCCTCAATAAAAAGTGCTCGGAGTGTAACTCAGAGAACTGGGTTACTCAGAACGCCCCTGGGTTCAATTCCTAGCAGTCCCCAAAAAGGTAGACTTGGTATGGGTGCTTGTATACTCCTTAATTAAATCATACCTTTAACCAGTAGTGAATTCTTTTTTTGTGTATGTGGTACTGGGGATTGAACCCAGGGGCATTCTACCTCTGAGCTACACCTCCAGCCCTATTTTTTTATTCTTTATTTTGAAACAGGGTCTCACTAAGTTGCAAAGGGCCTCTCTAAGTAGCTGAGGCTGGCCGGGAACCCGTGATGCTCCTGTCTCAGCCTCCCAAATACTGGGATTATAGGCATGCACCACCACACCCAGCTTGAATTCTTTTTAAATATCTGTCTGAGTCCACAGAGTCAGTGACATTGTTGCTTATTTTTGAGCTTCTACCCCTGCCTATTTCAGATGACACATCATTTTAGTAATAAGATTAGGTATACAAAGGTTAAAATGCCTAATTCCTTTAATAGGTTTCTCTACATTCTAATTGGACTAGACAATCAACTTGAATCCCTTGAATTATGATGGAACCCATTATTGCCTGACAGCACTGTGGCCCCCTGCCCATAATGGATAATTTTATTTGACAGAAATGTATTGAGCACCAATATGCACTAGACATTGTTCTAGACCCCAGAGATAGAGATAAATAAGCAGTGGTTCCTACCTTTATGAAACTCACAGCTTAGTGTGAGAGGCATGTAGGTAAGCAGATAATGGTAGTGCCATGTGATAGGTGCCATAGTATACCATAAAAGAATGATAGGAGAATATTTAACCTGTTTTAGAGGGATGTTAAAGAAGGCTTCCTAAAGAGATGATGAAGTTGTGTTTTGATGGAAAGGGTGGGGTTAGCTAAATGAAATATTAAAGGAAAAATATTCTAGGAAAGGGGATACAAATTAGAGAATGTAGCCTATTCAGGAATCCAAAAATAACCCAGAGCCAGATGTGGTGGCACTCACATGTAGTCTCAGCTATTCAGGAGCTGAGGCAGGAGGATTGCTTGACTTGGGATTCGAGGCCAGCCTGGGCAACATAATGACACTCCATCTCAAAAAAGTAGCTCAGTATGACAGGAGTAAAGAGTGATTAGAATACAGACGTGGTGGCGCATGCCTGTAATCCCAGTACTTGAGAGGCTGAGACAGGAGGATCACAGGTTCAAATCCAGCTTCCTGTTTCAAAATAAAAAATAAAAAGGGCTGGGGGTGTAGCTCAGAGGCAGAATGCCCTGGGTTCAATCCCTAGTATTCCCCCCACCAAAGAGAGAGAGAGAGAGAGAGAGAGAGAGAGAGAGAGAGAGAGAGTAGTTAGAAATTAATCTGGAGAGTGTTAGTGGCTGGAGAGACCTGGAAGGGTATTATAGGGTACGCTATGCCAAGGCATTTGGACTTTATTCTAAAGCTATATGAAACAACTGGAAAGTTTATTCTGGTGGCTGTGTGAAAGTTGAGTTGGTGGAAGAGACAAAATTCAAAACACGCCAATCAGTTAGGCGGCTAGAATAATCCAGAGAAAAACTTTGAGTACTTGAATCTAGGCAGTGGCAGTGAAGATAGGGAGATGGGGGCAGATTTGAGAAAAACTCAGGACTGAGTCAGGAAGCTCTGGAGACCATGTGGGGAACAGTGGAGATAGTTGTAAAAGATGACTCCTACATATCAGGCTTGAACACCATTCACTCATAAAGGGAAATCAGGAGGACAAGGTTTGAGGTTTGTGGGGACCGGGAGAAATGATAAAATCAATTTTGTAAACCAGGTGTAATGGAACATGCCTGTAATCCCAGTACTTGGGAGGCTGAGACAGGAGGATCACAGGTTTGAAGCCAGCCTTAGAAACTTAGCAAGACCCTGTTTCAAAATAAAAAAAACAAAATAAAAAATAAAATAGGTCTGGGGGTATAGCTTGAAGGTAGAATTCCCCTAGGTTCAATCCTTAGTACTGAAAAAGTATATACTTACCTTGTTTTTATACCCAGATTCCCCAAATGTTATTATTTTCCACATTCGGTTTATCATTTTCTTTGCTTCATTTCTCGTTTCTATTTTTTTCTGAATCACACCAATTGTAGATATAATGATGCTGTACTCCTAAATACTTCAGATTATTTTCCTAAAATAAGAACATTTCTCTTATATAATGACAATACAATTATCAAAGTTAAAAATTATTATCAATACAATACTAATATCTAGTCTATATACCTTATTCAAATGTTACCAATTGTTTCACCAATGTCCTTTATAGCAAAAGGAAAAAAAATGTCTAGTCTAGGATCCAATTCAAGATAACAATTTGCATTTAGTTGTTATATCTCTTTTTGTTTTTTTCTTAAGGTGAAATTCACATAACAAAAGTGAAAATTTTTGTGGTACTAGGGATTGAATCTAGGAGCATTCTGCCTCTGAGCTACTCCCTCTGCACTTTTTATTTTGAAACAGGGTCTTGCTAAGTTTCTGAGGGTCTCACTAAGTTGCTGAGGCTGGCCACGAACCTGCAATCCTTCTGTCTCAGCCTCCCACATACTAGGATTACAGGTGTGTGTCAACACAACTGACTGAAAATGAACTATGTTAAAGTGAACAATTAAGTGACATTTAATACATTCACAATATAATGCAACAACCACCTTTATCTAATGCCAAATATTTTTTGTGGGACTGTAGATTGAATTCAGGGGCATTATACTACTAAGCTACACCCCCAGCCTTGTAAATTTATTTATTTAGTGGTACTGGGGACTGAATACAGGGGTGTACTACCTTTGAGCTATACCCTAGCCCCCCTTTTTAGGGAAATATAAGAGGTTTATTTAGGGAAGTGGAGGTACAGTTTAAGAGAAGGCCATGACAAAGAGTTACATTCCAGAGAAAGGGTTTTGAACAGTCCATTTCTGGAAGTGGAAAATGGCCTTTCTTTTATTTTTTATTTTCTTAATTAATTTATTATTTTTTTGGTGGTACTAGAGATCGAATCCAGGAGCATTCTACCTCTAACCTACACCTCCAGATCTTTTTAGTTTTTGTTTTGAAACAGGGTCTCACTAAGTTACTGAGGGACTCACTAAATTGCTGTGCCTGGTCTTGAACCCACGACCCTCCTGTCTCCAAAAACTGGGATTACAGGTGTACGCCACCACGCCTTGCTTATTTTCAAGCAGGGTCTCATGCTGTCCTTGAACCTGTGATCCTCCTGTCTCAGCCTTCCAGGTACTAAGATTACAGGTGTGTGTTGCCATGCTTGGTTTCTAAAACTTTTATTTGTGTGTGTGTGTGTGTGTGTGTGTGTGTGTGTGTGTGTGTGGTACTGGGGATTGAACCCAGGGGCATTCTACCTCCAAGCTACACCCTCAGCCCTTTTTATTTTTTATTTTGAAACAGGGTCTCACTAGGTTGCTGAGGCCTTCCTTGAATCTGCAATCCTACTGTCTCAGCCTCCCAAGTACTGGGATTACAGGCGTGCGCCACTACGCCTGGTGCTTCCCAAACTTTTTTTTTATCATTCCAAAATAAAACCCCATACACATTAAGCAATCATTCCCCATTTTCCCTTCCTCCCCAAGTCCTTGGAAGTCACCAACCTACTGTGTTTTGGGATTTTCCTACGAATGGAAGTATACAATATATGTCCTTTTGTGTATGACTTCTTTTACTCAGTGTGATATTTTCAAGGTTCATTCACATTTTAGCATGTTTCAGTAATTCATTCCTTTTTGTGTGTGTGTGGTACTAGAGATTGAACCCACGGGCCTTCTACCTCTGAACTACACCTCCAGCCCTATGTTATTTTTTATTTTTGAAACAACGAAATTGCTGAGGCTGGCTTCAAATGTGTGATCCTCCTGTCTCAGCCTCCCAAGTACTGGGATTACAGGCGTGTGTCACCATACCTGGCTACTTCATTCCTTTTTATGGCTGAAAAATATTCCATTGTATATATCCATTCATGGATATTTGGGTTATTTCCACCATTTCACTATTGTGAAGAGTGCTGTGTATGAACATGTATTCAAAGTTTTGTTAGAGTACGTGTTTTCAATTCTTCTATATACTTATGAATAGAGTTCTGGATCATAGGGCACTTCATATTTAACATTTTGAGAAATCATAAACTTTAGTTTCTTTTCTTTCAAATTTTATTGGTGGAATATAGCTATACATCATAGTAAGATTCAAAGTGATACATTCATTTATGCACAAGACATCTCTTGGTGTTTCTCTCCTAATCCCATCCTGCTACCCACTCCTCTCTGTACATGCTAGTATGGTTATTAGTGATACCTTTATATATGGACATAATATTATTTGGTCTGTTTCCTTCCTCAGGCCTCCTTCCCTTCCTCCTTACTCCCCAGATCCTCTTCCACTATTCTACTGGTCTTACTCATTATCATGAAGTCCCATTTCTTTCTTATTTTCTTTCTAGCTTCCACATATGAGAGAAAACATATGACCCTTGACTTTCTGAGACTGGCTGATTTCACTTAGCATAATGTTCTCTGGTTCCATTCATTTTCCTACATATGACATAATTTTGTTCTTCTTTATGACCGAATAAAACTCATATGTATAAACCATATTTTCTTTAACTGTTTATCTGTTCATGGACAACTAGGTTGTCTCCATGATTTAGGTATTGTGAATTGTGCTTCTATAAACATGAGTGTACATATATCACTATAGTATTCTGACTTTAATTCTTTTGGAAAGATACCAAGAAGTCATGTGATTGGGTCATATGGTGGTTCCATTCCTAGTCTTTCGAGGAACCTCCATCCTGATCTCTATAGTGGTTGTACTAATTTACAATCCCACCAACAGTGTATAAACATTCTTTCTCCCCACATCCTCACCAGTATTTATTATTGTTTGCATTCTTTTTTTTTGCGGTACCAGGGATTGAACCCAGGGGCATTTTACCTCCAAGCTACACCCCGGGCCCTATTTTTTTTATACTTTATTTTGAAACCAGGTCTCATGAAGTTGCGGAGGGCCTCACTAAGTAGCTGAGGCTGGCTGCGAACCCGGATCCTCCAGTCTCCGCCTCCCAAGTACTGGGATTACAAGCGTGCGCCACCACGCCCGGCTTGTTTGCATTCTTGATGTACTCTCCATTCTAACTGGAGTTAAATGGAATCT
>PVJS01054830.1:0-12836 GCA_004027185.1 Glis glis | reverse complement strand
CAAAATAAAGTATAAAAAATAGGGCCAGGGGTGTAGCGCAGAGGTAGAACGCCCCTGGGGTTAATCCCTGGTACCGCAAAAAAAAAAAAAACAAAAAATAGAAAGGGCTGGGGGTGTAGCTTGGTGGTAGAACATCCCCAGTACCACATACACACACATACACACGCACACACACTCTCTCTCTCTCTCTCTCTCTCTCTCTCTCTCTCTCAGTTGTCAGTGAATCTGGCCCAACGTCCCCATGTGGTGGAGGTTAGCTGGCCAGTGCCTGGCCTCCTTATGGGGACACAAGCCTTCTGTTTGCTAAATCCTTCTCTCAGCCGGTATCATTCACCCACCTCTTTCCTGCACACATTTGAGTTTCCGACCTGGTCTAAGATAGCAGTTACTTAATTTCATGTCACACCAAATTTCAGTAAGGCTAGAGACCTCAGACATCACTTGACCCAAATTCTCTCTTTACAGATGGAAAAACTTGGGTTTCTGAGAAGGGACGGGATTTGTCTGAAGTCACACAAGTCCTAGCACAAATAAGAACCCAAAATAATTTTATATGAATTTTCAGGGACTGATAGCACATCTTACGTTTCCTGCCAGCGAAGAGCTGGTTCCCGAGGACACCTGCCTGCAAAGGTAATAATATTCCATGACGCAGCCCATTAAGGCTGCTCCTGGTGGGAATTCACATCTGGTAGGTGAGGGGTATTTAGGGTAGCAGGACCAGGCGTTCTGTCGTAAATTGCTTCTCAAAGGTGGATGACAGCTCCTCTAATGACCAGAGTGGAAGACCGGCTTTAAACAAGCCTTCTTTTCCTGACCGTTAAAACACATACAGCAACATCATCCAGGCTTTCTAAAGCGGGTCTGATCTATGCGCTTATAAATGGGAAAGGTCTGTCTGGATTCATCTGTCTGTTTAACCATGGTGCACACACTGAGAAGCATCATGGGCCCCGAAGCTCGGGGCTGAGCCACAGACCACAATGTCATTATGCAGTAGAGGTGGCTTTGCTGCGGAGGTATCCTGTCACTGAGCATTCCAAGACAGGAGACTGTCTAAGGTACAGGTCAAGAGTCAGCAGCCAGGAGCCACAGAGAACTCAGACCCACTCTGGTTGGCCGCCACATTAAAGAAATAAATGGGCCGGGCATGGAGGCCCATTTATTTACATGCACGCTTGTAATCCCAGTACTTTGGGAGGCAGAGACCGGAGGATCTGGGCTCACGGCCAGCCTCAGCTCTCTCTATCTCTCTCTCTCTCTCTCTCTCTCTCTACTTAGTGAGGCCCTCTGCAACTTCGTGAGACCCGGTTTCAAAATAAAGTATAAAAAATAGGGCCAGGGGTGTAGTTCGGAGGTAGAACCCCTCTGGGTTCAATCCCCGGTACCACAGAAAATAAATAAATAAATAAATGGGTCAGGCATGGAGGTGCATGCTTGTAATCCCAGTACTTGGGAGGCGGAGACCAGAGGATCCAGGTTCGGGACCAGCCTCCGCTACTTAGTGAGGCCCTCTGCAACTCCTTGAGACCCGGTTTCAAAATAAAGGATAAAAAATAGGGCCGGGGGTGTAGCTCGGAGGTAAAACACCAACACCCCTGAGTTCAATCCCCAGTACTGCAAAAAAAAAAAAAAAAGGATGAAAAAGAAGTGTCCTGCCTTTTAAAAAATGGGAGATGTCAAATAAAAATCCAGATTTCCAGCTGCCCTTAAAAAAAATCGTGACTCTGACAACATGGAGCCCGCATCCTCTCCGGGCAACAATGAGGTGTTCGTGGGTGATGTTTCTGTTTAGCAAGAGAGGGCAGTCCCCAGTTGACTGCACTCCCCACCACTCCCTACCACATCCTTCCTGGCTCCTACCCTAAGTCACGTGACGTGACCTGCCTGCCCCTTCATGCAGCATTTCAAAGAAGGCAAGATGGTCCCTGGGGGAGGTGGAGGAAGGTGAGTGGGAAAAGGCACAGAGGTGGGAATCAGGGAATGTATTCAGGGAACTCTAAGTCCTTCCGTGTGGAAAGCAGAGAATGACAAGGTAGGACAGAGAGCAGGCAGTGACGAAGCCGGAGATGAAGTAGACTAGAGCCGGATCTCCTGCGGAAGGTCCTGTGTGCTGTGTAAAGGACTTTTCACCAAATCCCGAGGGCAGCGGGGTCCGGGGGTTCTTGGCAGTGGAGGGTCCTGATGGTGGTGTTTTGGGAAGACCGCTATCGACAGAATAATCAGCAGAGGTCGTTAAAGAGGCTGGGAGTCCACTTGGTCAGCTACTGTCCAGATCTTTGTAGAGGTGAGGGGTCCGGTCATCTCTCTGTCCAGAGTGGGTGCTCTGCAAATGTTTGTTAAAGATTTAGAGAGGAGTGTGATGTCTCCGGGGTCACTTACCTCTTTTATCAACCAAGAACCACCATGACTGCCCGCTGGGCTTTCCGGGGCCAACTTCAGGCCCTGTGGTCACAGAGAGGCCAAAATTTAATGCTTTCCTGCCTGTAAAAGGCTTTCTGAGCTGAGCATGGTGACACATGCTTGTGATCTCAGAACTTGGGAGACTGAGACAGGAGGATAGCAGGTTTGAGACCAGCCTCAGCAATTTAGTGAGACTGTAAGCAACCTAGGGAAACTCTATTTCCAAACCAAAAAAAAAAAATAGAAAGGCCTGGGGGTGCCCCTGGGTTCAATCCCCCGTACCCCCCACCACACACACACACACACACACACACACAATTCTTTTTTGGCAAAGTACATAGGAATTTAGACTTTCTTAGTAGTAATTACACTATAATGGCCCAGGTACCCCCAGGGTGTGCTCAGAGAATTAATGGGCCTACCAGGCTCATTTACTTCTTAGGGTCCCAGGGTCTCCTTCCATAAATGAGCATTCTCAGTGCACTGAATGCGACCCCGGAGGACAGGAAGAGGGATGGGCACTCTCAAAGGTGAGCCTGAGATGAATTCCAGTCCCGAGAGGAAGTCTCCGGTCCATCGACAGGGAACAGCCGCCGGGACCCAGGCAGAAGGCGCTCCGCACGCCGGGAACATTATTCCAAGCAAATGAGCAAACCCGGCAATTATTCCCACTCAAAAGTTGGTAATGAATAGGCACGCTATTTACTCTTTCATTAAACGGAGGCAAATAAGCAGCCGAGGAGGAGGAAGCCGTCTGGCCGCACTTTGAATGAATCTGCCCCGTTTGGGAGTGAAATGTGGGCCCTGCAGATGGAGTGCTGAACTCCAGAGATGCATCGCCCGCTCAGGAAGCGCATCCCAGTCTAATTAAGGAAAATCAACAACCCGGCTTGCACAGGATGATGAAGGGAATCAAACAGAGGAATTTTTTTTTTTTTTTTGCGGTACTGGGGATCGAACCCAGGGCATTCTACCTCCAAGTTACACCCCAGCCCTATTTTTTATTCTTTATTTTTGAAACAGGGTCTCACTGAGTTGCGGAGGGCCTCACTAAACATCTGAGGCTGGCCACAAACCCGGATCCTCCAGTCTCAGCCTCCCAAGTCCTGGGATTACAAGTGTGTGCCGCCACGCCCGGCTCAAATAGAAGAACTTAAGCACAGACTTGCCCAGGAAACTGAGCCGGGCTCTGAGAGTCCCGGGAACCTCACGAGTGTGTCTGAAAGACTGTACCTGGGGTCATCCAGAAATTTCTAATGCCAGAGGCAGCCAAGACATTTTAGGACAAGGATGTACCTACAGGACATTCATTCCTTCTGAGGACACTTTGGTGACACATTAATTCATTAACCCTTTCATTGTCCATGTGCTTATCCCGTCTGTAAGCATTTATTGAGTGCCTACTCCATGCTGGGGGCTGTACCATAGGTATAAAATTCTAAGCAAGGAGCCAGGCGTGGTGGTGCATACCTGTTATCCCAGGACTTAGGAGGCTGAGACAGGAGAATCGCAGGTTCATGGCCAGCCTCAGCAACTCAGCAAGGCCCTCAGCAACTTAGTGAAACCCTGCTTCAAAATAAAAAAATAAAAAGGGCTGGGGGTGTAGATCGGAGGTAGAATGTCCCTGGGTTTAATCCCCAGTTTAAAAAAAATTCTCAGCAAAAGTCAACCTTGCCTCAGTTCTGTTACTCTTAAATGATAGTAGAGGAGATGTCTATTATGTAGATAATCACACCTACACATATAATTATAAATTGTGATAAGGATTAAGAGGAAAAAAGACAAAGCTCTGTGCACACACATAACCAGGAGCTCCGGACGAGCCCAGGCACGTGCCCCGGGCACTGACGTGGGTGGGAGCCTAAGGAGGCCAGGTATGCGGGGGACGAGACGGTGGAAGGGAGAGGCACAGCAGCCCACAGGGGAATCGGCACGTGCCAACGTCCAGGGGTCGAGAGAATACTGTGGTCAGAGAGAGTGCCCCCTGGGTTCGTGTGCGCCCCTCTCTTCCAGACCAATTTGTGGGCGTCTCTTTACACGCTTCATTAAGGAAACATGCAGAGGCTGAACACTGTCGGGATAATAAAGGGCTGGGTTTGAGTAGTTGATTTACGTAATAAGTAGACCCTGGCTTCATCCCATGAGCCTCTTAAAAGGAGGACCCAGCTCTCTGGGCAGAGCCCCTGAGGCCGCAGGAACATGATCCCTGAACCTACTGTCACTCTAGCCCCTGCAGGGGGGCCTCCCCACCTTGACACAGCCCAGTGTCCTTAAGGCCCCACAGTTCTGCAGACGCCAGCCCTGGGCGTGGACTCTGGCGACCTGGCCCTGTGTCCTGTGTGGCCTTGGGCGGGTCACTGAGTCGCACGGTGCCTCAGTTTCCTTGTCTAAAAACTGGGTGTGATTAGAGTGCTCCCCTTTGAGTAAAGGCTACTGTCGGGATGGGGTGTGTGGAAGGACTTGGAACAAGGCCCGTCCTGTAGCAGGAGTGGCATAAATGCTACCTCTTGTCATGACGTAGGAAACTGCCTTCATTCCCCTCGCAGGCCTAGTGACAAAGAAGACGAGAGCATTTTGTGTTTAACACCAAAGGGGTGGACAGGCCTGTGTGTGCTCCTTGCTGCGAGAGGGAAACACTCCTGAGACAGAAGGTGACGCGTCTGTTTTGTGTTACTTTAACAGACTACCTGAGGCTGGGCACTTTATAGAGTAAAGAGGTTTGTTTTGCTCATTCTTCTTGTGGCTGGAGGGTCCAAAGAGCAGGATGCCTGCATCCTGGTGAGGGCCCCCGCCGCATCACAATGCAGTGGAGAAATGGAAAGGGAACTTGCTACGTCAAAGGGCCAAACATAGCCGGGAATGGTGGCGCACACTTGTAATCCCAGGATGTGGGAGGCTGAGACAGGAGGATCGCAGGTTTGAGGCCAGCCTCAGCTTCTTAGCGAGGCCCTCCGCAACTCAGTGAGACCCTGTTTCAAAATAAAAAATAAAATAGGGCTTGGGGTGTAGCTCAGAGGCAAAATGTCCCTTGGGTCTATTCCCAGTACCACAGGGGGAAAAAAGAAGGTTCCAGCCCGTGAGGTGGCCTCTGTTGGTAGCAGCCCCTCTGAGGAGAACTACCCAGGTCTCCTGAGAACTACATCAATCCCTTCCCAGGGCAGTGGCCCCGCATCCTAATCACCTTGTTCTGAACTCCACGTCTTAAAGGATCAGGGCTCAACATTGCCACACTGAGCTCCAACACATGAGCCCTTGGGTGACACACCCAACATCAACACTGCCACACTGAGCTCCAACACATGAGCCCTTGGGTGACACACCCAACATCAACACTGCCACACTGAGCTCCAACACATGAGCCCTTGGGTGACACACCCAACATCAAACCACAGCAGGAGTGTGAAAGGCCTATCACCTGAGAGGTGGCCCTGGGCCATGTCTGCCAAGTCTGATGCAGGGTGTGTGTGTGTGTGTGTGTGTGTGTGTGTGTGTGTGTGTGTGTGTTAATGAGCATTGAACCCAGGGGTGTTCTATCTCCCAGCTACACCCCCAGCCACCCCCAGACCTTTTCTTATTTTGAAACAGGGTCTCACTAAATTGCTGAGGGCCTTACTAAGTGGCGGAGGCTGCCCTCAAACTTGCGATCCTCCGGTCTCAGCCTCCCCAGTACAGGGAAGGGGTCTTTGAGGAACTTCAAGTCGGTATGACTAGAGACCAGAAGACACAGTATTGTAATAGGATTCTTCTGGTAGCACGTGGGCTGCAGCTCGGGCTGGCTCCTCAATCAGTATGTGTGTTCCGGACGGGTGGCGATTCCCCAGCTCGTAGTCGCTTCCTCAGCCCACCCATGTTCCAGGCTCAGCTAGCCATGGCGTGCTGAGGTCTACACTGAGCGTAGACTGCTTCTCACCTTCATGTCTGTACCCAACCCACTCTTTCTGCTCTGAGAGCCCTGTGTCTCCTGCTTCCTCGGTCACCCACAGCCATCAGGGAAACTGCTCATCTTCCAAGACTTGGCTTCTGGAGCAGGCCTCTACAGAGAATCTCCTGACTCCCCTTCCAGCCCCATCCCCATAAAGCCAGCGACCTCCTTCTTTATTCCTGAATGAAACATTATAATTATATTATATATATTATATCATTATAATTATGTTATATTATTATGATAATAATTATTATAATATAATGTGATAATTATATAATAATATTAATAATATAATTGTAATAATTTTATAATGATTATATTATATATTATATATACATTATATATTATATATATCACTCTTGCTACCTATAATGTTATATTGTCCTATGAAATGTATAAATCTGTCTCCCCAAATCAACTCTAAGAAAATCCCTATAAAACAGAGCCCTGGCGCCGGGCGTGGTGGTGCACGCTTGTAATCCCAGTACTTTGGGAGGTGGAGACTGGAGGATCCGGGTTCGAGGCCAGCCTCAGCTCGCTCTCTTTCTCCCTGTCTCTCTCTCTTTCTCTACCTAGTGAGGCCCTCCACAACTTCGTGAGACCCGGTTTCAAAATAAAGTATAAAAAAATAGGGCCGGGGGTGTAGCGCGGAGGTAGAACGCCCCTGGGTTCAATCCCTGGTACCACAAAAAAAAATTAATAAATAAATAAAAACAGAGCCCTGGGTATCCCCTGTATGCCCCAAATCTGGCACAATGCTCAGCATGTAGTTGGTACTCAATAAATGTTTGTTGAACTAATGAACAAAGGAAAGAACATGTAAAATTATATGTTTCTACCTCTTGGGTATGAAGAAATGATTGGTTGAAAGTTAGTGTTTATTCTCTTTAAAAAGTTTGTTAGTGGAATGCTACTCAGCAATAAAAAGGATCACTTCTGGTACGTGCAGCAAGTTGGATGGACCGCTGGAAAATCACGTGAGTGGGGAAGAAAAACAATCTTAAAAGGTTGCATACTGTAGGGTTCCATTGATAGAAGACTCTTGAAATGGCAGAATTATCAAGATAAGGAATATTTTAGTGGTTACCAGGGGTTGAGGAACAGGGCAAGGAGAGAGGTAGCAGTGAGTGTAAGTGGGTATAATGCACACACACACACACACACACACACACACATGCACACACACGCACATGCACATACACACACATGCACACACACACACACACACACACACACAATGTGACCCCACTCCATACCCACCAGAATGGCTAAATTTAACAATCTGATAGTGTCAAGTGTTGGCGAGGACATGGAGTTAGCGAAGCTCTCATGCACTATTGCTGGGCGTGTTCATTAGTGCAAACACTTTGAAAGAATGTGTGGTGGTTGCAGTTTTACCAGGGCTAAAAATATACACACCCTATGATCCAGCATTTCCATTCCAGGGCCCTAACCTGACGGAAAGGCATACATGTGACCACCACAGGACATGCATAAGATTACCCACAGCGGTGCATTTTATGTTCCAAACTCAAGACTGCCAAACGACTCTCTGTGTCAGAAATGTTCAATCAATCGTGGTACACCCCCATTCCCTTCATCTTAGGCTGGTTGCACTGCTATAACAAAATACCACACACTAGGTAGTTTCATAACATTAATTTAGCCAAGTGTGGTGGTATACGCCTGTAATCCCAGTACTTGGGAGGCTGAGACAGGAGGATCGCAGGTTCGAGGACAGCCTCATCAATGTAGTGAGACTCTCAAAACCTAGCAAGACCCTGTTTCAAAACAAAACAAAACAAAAAGGTCTAGGGGTGTAGCTTAGAGGTAGAATGCCCCTAGGTTCAATCCCCAGCACCAAATAATAATAATGATGATGAAGATAATAATAACGACATTGCTTTTTCACAGTTCTGGCAGCCAGGAAATCCAAGATCAAGGTGCACACAGATTTGGAGTCTGGTGAAGACTCCCTTCCTGGTTTGCAGATGGCGTCTTCTCCTTACATCCAAATGACTTGCTCTTGGTGCATATATTAGGAGGGAGGGAGGATGATTTTGTGTCTCTCCCTCTTCTTCCGGAAATTGAACCCAGGGGCATTTTACCTCTGAGCTACACCCCCGGCCCTATTTTTTATACCTTATTTTGAAACAGGGTCTCACAAAGTTGCAGAGGGCCTCACTAAGTAGCTGAGGCTGGCCCCGAACCCGGATCCTCCGGTCTCAGCCTCCCAAGTACTGGGATTACAAGCGTGCGCCACCACGCCTGGCTCTCTCCCTCTTCTAATAAGGACATTAATCCCATCATGAGGGCTCCACCTTCATGACCTCCTCTAACCCTCATCACCTCGCAAAGGTCCCATCTCCAAACATCATCGCACTGGGGACTGGAGAGTCAAGAGATGACTTTCCTGGGAAAACAGGCACCTGGTGCATGATGCCCCTGCTGGAATAGTACACAGCCAGGAGCAGAAACATGCTGAAACCACATGCATCCAATCCTGAGGTTCACTGAAAGCAGACAGACACAGAGGAAGACACTGTGTTATCCCCAAAGCGGAATCAGTCTGTGCAATTAGAAGCCAGGACAGGGGTGACATTGGGAGGGGAATGACTCAAAAAGGGCACAAGGGGGACTTGTGGGGTTCCAGGATCGTTCCATGTTCTGCTTTCACAGGTGATTTTGAGTGTGTAAAACTCATCTAATTGCATACTTAGCATGTGTGCACTTTCATCTATTATTATACTTCGATCAAAAAAATTATAAGGGCCAGATGTGATGGCACAGGCCTGTAATCCCAGTACTTGGGAGGCTGAGACCGGAGGATCCAGGTTCATGGCCAGCCTCAGCTACTTAGTGAGGCCCTCCGCAACTTCATGAGACCCTGTTTCAAAATAAAGAATAAAAACTAGGGCTGGGCGTGTAGCTTGGCGGTAGAATGCCCCTGGATTCAATCCCCAGTTCCAGGAAAAAATATTATAAGGAAGAGCCAGGCACAGTGGCACGTGCCTGTAATCCCAGTACTTGGGAGGCTGAGATGGGAGGTTCACAGGTTTGAGGCCAGCCTCAGCAACTTCGTGAGACCCTCAGTAACTTAGCAAGTCCCTGTTTCGAAATAAAAATAATAATAATAATAAAAAGGTGTGGAGTGTAGCTTAGAAGTTCGATCTCCAGTACTAAAATAATAATAATAATAATAATAATAATAATAACAATAATATAAGGAAAAAGAGTTCATTCATTTGCCCCAGAGTCAACACTTATTAGCCACCTACTCAGTTCCAGACCCTCTTACTGAGGTCTCAGGAGATCCATAAAGACCCGGGAGACCCTGCCACGAGACACCCACAGCGTATGGAGAAACCACTTATTTTCTTCTTTCTCTGTCTTTTGCAAAGACAGAGTTCTAAGTAGCAGATAAGATCAGGAGAAACTTCCCTGTTCGTGGCAGCTGTGATTTTAATTAGTTATCGAACTAAAACCAATGCGCGCGCATCTTCTTCGTCTCTACTCGAGAGCTGACGTCGCTCCTTTACGGTGGACTTATTGAACTTGAAACCTGGAGCCGGGGCGCCCCTCGGATGGTTCCTTTTAATAAAGCCCTCCTCACACTTATTTTCTAACCAGGGAAGAAAAAAATTGTCAAAAATAATTGCTATAAAAGAAAGGGAAAAAAATCCCCTCATTAGGAAACCTGTGCCTGCCTTCGGGAATTCCAGCATGAAAGTGTTCGGGTGGAGGGCTCCGTGCCTCGCCGCACACAGGACTCTCAGCGGAGAGGAAATTCTCACATCCGTGTGTGTGTGTGGACAGATCCCCGGGACAGATGACCCCTGGGCCATTTAAGTAAAGGACAGTCCGTGGCTTTCGCTGCGCATTGGTGTGAACACTGTGTCTTGTCACTCCAGCCATGATACTCCTGTTGTTTGCAAAATACAGAAGGCGGTAAAGCGTGGATGAGTCCACCTTCCCATGCCAGAGCCGGGAAAGAGAATTAACGAGATCGATGGAGCTCCCCTCCCAGGGAAAGAGAAGCACAGATGGGAAATGGAGGCAGAGCTGGCAAGGTTGCCAGCTTGGGGAGCGGTCCCCAGTCCTGTCTCCAAGCCAGCAAGGTTCTGTGGAGCCCATTCGTCCTCCTCGCCCCCACACCTCCAGCAGAGCCCCAGCTCGGAGATGCCCAGGGCTCTGGCCAGGATGGGAATCAACCGATAGGTCCGTGGGTATTGACAGACACCACCACGGGCCCGACACAGCAAAGAATTAGGAAATATTGCGCATGTGTCAAGAGCTTATGGTCTACTTTGAGAGAAAGTTGGGTGCTCTTTCCTTTCTTTTTTGGTATTGGAGGTTGAACCCAGGGCATCCTACATCCAAGATACACCCCCCAGTCCTATTTTACTTTTATTTAGAAACAGGGTCTCACTAGGTTGATGAGAGTCTCACTACTTGCTGAGGCTGTCCTCGAACCTATGATCCTCCTGTCCCAGCCTCCCAAGTACTGGGATTACAGGCATGCACCACCATCACGCCCAGCTGCCCTGTGTGTGGTGGGTGCATGGGGCTAGATAGCTGACCAATATTTGCAATAAAGATAGTTGTTAAGGTTAGCTACGCCCCTCAAACAATTAAATGCAGAGTGCAGGGACATAGGAGTTCCTATCATGGGCGAAGGAAGTAAGAATGTGTCCCAACGCACACATTAGGTTTTCACAACAGCCATTAGGGGAGGGAAGCAAGGGTACCCAGCGTGCAGATGGAAAATCGGAGGCTCCCAGGGGAACACTCAGCGTCCCTGAGGTCCCACAGCCGACGGGATCATCCTTGAAGCTGCCCCACGCTCTCTTGCCCCAGCTGTGTTTTTTGAAACAAGGAGTACCACTGCCCAACAGAAGCCAATCCATAAATCAAAATTGCATGCCCGTCTCAGAAAGTCTAGGGTTGTGTGTTTTCTCTCCTATGTGGGAACTAGAGAGAAATTGGGAATCAAAAGGGACTTCAGATAAACAAGAGAGAAACTAGTAGAATAGTGGGAGGGGCCAGGGGGTCAGGAGGTAGGGCGGGGTAAAGGAGGCTGATGAAGAAACAGCTCAAATAGTACTAAGTACATATATGAAGTGATCCTACCAAGCTCAGTAATGTGTACCGGGAATAGGGTAACACACCAGGTGCTGTGTGCGTGCATTTTTCTATGACTCCGAAACTCATTCTGATGTGTAATTACAATGCACCGATTAAAGTATACTTAAAAAACCGGGATGGGCATTTTCAGTTGTGTAGCCATGCATTTATGATAATATTTATAAGCAATAAAGACATTATAGCTAGTATGGTAGAGCCCTGGTTTCACAGATATTATTGCTTCAGATGAGGCTAACATATTTAAATTAAAAATCATGCAGTCTTTGGGGGATTACTAGTCAAGTACCCTTAAGTGATGTGTTTATGGCAACAAACAGGAACCATTGGTGTCGGACTGGTTCTGCCTCATAGACAGTCACTGCCCCATCTCGGGGGACTTGAGAACGTCTTATGGGGCTGAAATGGGGACAGAGGGTAGTGGGGATGGCTAGGATGCCTCCTTCCTGCCCAAGGAGAGAGGGATGCTGGATACAGATGCGGGGATGGTGTGATGAGAGGCTGGAGAATCCGCAAAGGGGAAGCCCGCCATGTCCAGAGAGGCGGTCAGCATCCGCGTCAGACTGAGGAGACGGGAAATTCAAACAGACGTCAGGGTGGCACTGGATCAGGAGCACTGTCACCTGGCACAGCCCAGTGGCCGCTCACCTTGACCAGCCTTGCAGCTGATGGGAAGGACAGGGCAGGGGACAGGCCTGAGAGCAGCAGGTGAGGTGTGCAGGGCGGCGGTCCCCGATGCGTCTGCCCCCAGGAAACAGCGCTGGGAAGACACACAGGGAGGAGAGGAGGACGGGCGGGAGGAAGGAGGAGCGAAGGTGGAAAGAAAGGTAAGAAAGGAGGGTCCTGAGGACAGTAGGGAGGAAGGGATGAGGCAGAGAGGGAGGAAGGCGTAAGGTGTAGACAGGAGAGAGAAGGGAAAGGGAGAGGCAGAGGGAGAAGCAGAGGAGAAGGAAAGGAGAAAGGAGGAAGGGAAGAAAGGAGAGGAAGAAAGGAAGGAGGGAAGGAAGGGAGGAAGGGAAGGAAGGAGGGAAAGAGGGAAAGAAGGAGGGTAGGAAATAGGGAGGAAGGTGTAAGGTGTAGACAGGAGAGAGAAAGGAAAGAGAGGGACAGAGGAAGAAGCAGAAGAGAAGGAAAGGAGAAAGGAGGAAGGGAAGAAAGGAAGGAGGGAAGAAAGGAAAGAAGAAAATAAGGAAGGAAGGGAGGAAGGAAGGAAGGAAGGAAGGAAGGAAGGAAAAAAGGAAGGAAGAAAGGAAAGAAGAAAATAAGGAAGGGAGGGAGGAAGGAAGGAAGGAAGGAAGGAAGGAAGGAAGGAGGGAAGAAAGGAAAGAAGAAAATGAAGGAAGGAAGGAAGGAAGGAAGGAAGGAA
>PVJS01054829.1:0-12831 GCA_004027185.1 Glis glis | reverse complement strand
CTTCACGAAAGAAGAGATACAAATGGCCAATAGATACATGAAAAAATGTTCAACATCATTAGCAATCAGGGAGATGCAAATCAAAACTACTCTAAGATTTCATCTGACCCCAATTAGAATGGCAAGCATTAAGAAGTCTAACAACAACAAATGTTGGCGAGGATGTGGGGAAATTGGGACTCTTCTACACTGTTGGTGGAATTGCAAACTAGTTCAACCACTCTGGAGATCAGTGTGGAGATTCCTCAGAAATATTTTGACATTATAAACAAGAGAGACATTATCAAATATTTGTTTTTTTTTTTTGCGGCATCGGGGATTGAACGCAGGGGCATTCTACCTCCGCGCTACGCCCCCAGCCCTATTTTTTATACTTTATTTTGAAACCGGGTCTCACGAAGTTGCGGAGGGCCTCACTAAGTAGAGAGAGAGAGAGAGAGAGAGAGAGAGAGAGAGGGAGAGAGCTGAGGCTGGCCGCGAACCCAGATCCTCCGGTCTCCGCCTCCCAAAGTACTGAGATTACAAGCGTGCGCCACCATGCCCGGCATTATCAAATATTTGATATTTTTCATTCATTTTTCCTGATCACATTCTCAATGATACAATTATATAAATGTAATATCTGCTTTGTCTATCTTCCATAGGCATTTTATTTTCTAAATTTTTAAGCTGATTTTTTTCCTTTGGGTCAGTTTCATTTCAATATGGTTACATTTTTCACTTTTAGTTCACTCCTGTCTTTGCAGCCCTGCTGTTTTAGTTCATTTATTTATATGTTTGGCTCCTGAGTTCTTAGTTTTTTGAGCCTTTAAATTTTTTTAAAAAATGCGTTTACACTGTATAAATGCATAAAAATAGTAACAAATATCACCTCATCTCATAAGGTTCAAGATGGTATCTTCAACTGCTCTCCCTTTGCAAGATTCCTTTTACCCTGTTTTCTTGTAAATATTAATCTAAATTCTAAGCTGGTTCCTCTTTAATTGATTAAAATCCTCATGAAATATGATTGATTTTTTTTCCTTTATGAGTTGTTGTGGAAAGTTACTGGTGGTGAGAGAAAAGTGCTACTAGAAGGGGAACTCACCGTCTAGCCCCTTCTAATATTTAATAGTATCTCTGTGTGTGTGTGCATGCGGCGGGTATAAAAATGAGAGAAGGAACCCAGGTTTATATTCCTCTGTCTTATTTTCCTTGAATGCTGTTAGTATTGTAGAAAGGAATAGGACCAGAGTCACATTACTTTTCCTTCTTAAAAGTCACATGTGCAACCAGGGATTTTCCAAAGATCATCTCAACAGATTGAAGGGAGGTAAGAGATGAAGCTAGGACACCATTAGGAGGTTCTTACAAAAGTATATATAAAAGATGAGATTCTCAAAGGCTCCATCTCTGTTTATCCCTCCATAAATTCCCAAGCACTTAGACCAGTTACCAAGCACATAACAATAAATGTTTATTGAAACCAGATAAGAATGCATATTTTAATTCCACTTAATTAAAATATTGTCCAGAAATTAAATACGGTCCAATCTTTTTAGAAATTAGCTCAGGTCACAGCAGGGAGGATTTTGTTAGACCTTTTTATTGAAGGTTGCTGTGAGATATTTTATAGCTATTTCTCTAAAAGACCTTTGATGACTTGGAAGTAACTAATGTGGATAAGTTACTTCACTCCAAACATCTGTTTTCACATTTTTTAATGGGAAAGAGAATAATAATAATACTAACTTGAGTTCATCTTGGGAATAGTGAGTAAATTTCAATGTGCATCCCACAGGCCTGATTTGGTCTAGATAATCTTCAAAGCAGCTCCCAGTTGGGGCTTTCTCCATCTTTTCTACAAAGAGACTTTCCACTTAGACTGTCGTTTTTGTCTTACCATTATAATTTTTCCTTCTCCTCACAGAGTTACACAATTATCTGTTCATGCGCATGTATTTTCATTAGAACAGGAACTGTGCTGTTTTATTCCCATCTCTCAGTGGATGCCTAGATATTGTAGGTTTCTGGTGCATTTTAATGAATAAAATAAAGAAATGGGCAACTAAATTGAATAGACACGTTGCAAAAGAAGAGATACAAATGGCCGATAGATACATGAAAAAAATGTTCAACATCATTAGCAATCAGGGAGATGCAAATAAAAACTACACTGAAATTCCATCTAACCCCAATCAGAATGTCAATCATCAAAAAGTCAAATAATAATAAATGTTGGTGAGGATGTGGGAAATTGGGACTCTTCTACACTGTTGGTGGGATTGCAAACTAATTCAGTGACTATGGAGATCAGTGTGGAGATTCCTCAGAAAGCTGGGAATGGGTCCACCATATGACCTGGCTATATCATTTCTGGGCATCTTTCCAAAGGGGCTGAAATGAGAGAACTACAGTAATATATGCATATCCATGTTCATAGCAGCACAATTCACAATATCCAAATTATGGAACCAACCTAGGTGTCCATCAACAGATGAATGGACTACGAAATTATGGGAAATACACACAATGAAATTCTACTCAGCAATAAAGGAGAACAAAATTATGTCCTTTGCAAGAAAATGGAAGGACCTGGAGAACATTATGTTAAGCAAGATTAGCCAGTCACAGAAAGGGAAGGATCATATGTTTTCTCTCATATGCACAAGTTAGGAAGTAATTGGGATACCAAAGAGACTTCAGACAATGGAGGAGAAACCTCATGGAGCCAGGGAGGTGGTCTAAGGAAAGGGGAGGGGGAAGACTGAGGTTCATTAGTGGAAATACTACCATTGACTATGTGTACATATGTGAATATACCAATGTCAATCTCAGTACTTTATTGGGAAGGGGGGGAAAGGGGAAGTGGGGGCCACCAAGTGCTGTGTGCATGTATATCACTGTCAACATGATTTGCATTATGATGTGAGACTATAATGCACCATTAAAAGCACATTATAAAAAAGTAATAATAATTAACTTCCAATTTCAGGTCCTGTCCATCATAATGGGAGATACAAATAGCCCTCCTGACCCCCTTTCTTAGAAATCTAAGGGTTAAAACAAAACCATACACTGCCTTTGATCCTCGGGTTGAACAGAAAGGTTTATCAGCAACAACAACCCAATTATGCCCATATTTGGAAGAGTATGTCGCTCAGACATATGGGCTTCTGTGAACAAGAGTCATGAGCAATCACATTTTGGTGAGTCATAAATGTGTTCTACATCAGCCGGTTTTAGAAGAAAAGGAGAAAATGGCTTTAATTCATGAAATAATACATGCCATCAGAGAAGAAACATATTAGGAAAACACAGACTTTATGAATGTATAAAATAAAACAAAATCACATTATCATCCAACAGCAAGATTTTTTTTGTTCCTTTGAAAGTGTAATTTGTTACTTAGTAAGCCCTTTATTTTTATTTGGGAAATTGAATGGCTGTAATGAACCCAATGGGATTGTGCTTTGTAAACGTTGGCCTCCTACACATCGGTTTCACTTCCTTCTCTCTAGTGGTGCCATAGCTCATCCTAGCAAGACAGTCTGTTGGCAATTGTGTTTTGAACTCCAGCAGGGTTCTCAGCAGCCCATTAAGTGATGGATGGCCAGAAAGTTGATGACTGAGGATGGGGAGGGGGATGTCTACTGCTAATGTAGTTACCATTTTATTGAAGCTGGCAGAAGAACCATTGCCATTCCTGAAGTCTGGAAATTCTTTTGAGAAAACCAGAATTTTTGTAAACTAAAGTTATTTTTATCAAAACTGACCCCTATTCACTAAAGTTTCAATTTGTAATTTTACCCCTTGTGCCTTATACTGAGCAAATTAGCTGTGTTTTTTTTTTTTTTTTGGAAAGTCTTACTATGCACTGGGAACTTTGCATTTTTCATCATTTAATTCTTATTTAAAAAGAAAGGATTGTAGGGAGGGGGATATGTTCAGCCTAGTCCAGGAAGAGTAATAATTATCTCATTTGATGGATAGATTTATTCCATTCTTCTTCGGTCATTTTATAAAATATTACCAAGCCCCTAAGTTACATATTTTAAAAATACCAAAACAATTTAGAAAGAAGCTGCAGACCCTTTTATTATCCTGGATTATTATTTTTGGAATGGCAGCCACTTTTTAAATCTCTTACCACACACACACACACACACACACACACACACACACACACACCTTCTACTCATGACCTTACAAGTATATCACAAATTTTGGCCTAAGAACTTGAAGCATGTAGCCCTGGTTTTCCCAGATTAAAAATCTTTCCACCGTACAAATTTCCTTATTTTATTGGATGAAATTGCACTTACTACTTACAGAGTTATAACTATGTAAATGTTATATACTTAACTAAGCACTATGATTTTAATATGTCCCCTCCAAAATTCAGATATGGCCACTGTGGTAGTATTGAGGTATGGGGCATGTAAGGGTTGATTAGCCATGACAGTTCTTTGCTCATGAATGGGATCAAAACCCTTTAAAAAGGAACATCCTGAGACCTTCAGGTTCTATCCTTCTTGTCTTCTGCCGTGTGAGGGTACAGTGTTCCTTCCCTCCAGAGGACTAGACCTTCGCTAGACACCCAAAGCTGCCAGAACCTTGATCTTGGGCTTCCCAGCCTCCAGAGCTATGAAAAATAAAATTCTGTTCATTATAAATTGTCTAGCTTCAGGTATTTTGTTATATCAGCATAAATAGACTAAGAACCAATTTTTGTACTGAATACATTGTTGTTTTGGTATAGTTTGTTTGATTTTGTGAAGTTATTAATTGCCCCATTTTAAAATTTGCTTAGTTTTGAAGTACCTACCACTAAATTAGCCTGCTGTATTAGTCAGAGTTTTGCAGAGAAATAGAATCAATAGATAATTGAGGTATATAGAAATAGCTTTATTACAAGGGATTTTATCATGGAATTATGGAGGCTGAAGAGCACATCTATAGTCTGCAAGTTAAAGGACCAGGAAATTCAATGATCTAGGACCAGTGTAAACCCAGATATCTAAGAACCAGGAGGCCCAATGGTGACTCTGTTCAAGTCTAAAAGCCCAAGGACCAGGAGTTTAATGTCCAAGGGCAAGATGGTTGTCCCAGATCAGCAGAAAACAAATGTTCTCTTTCTCTTTCTTTCTGTCCTGTTTATGCCCCCAATGGATTGGATGATGCCCCACTGCATTCTACATTACACACAAAAAAACTGAGGGCAATCTTCTTTACTCAGTCTACCAATTCAAATGCTAGTCACTTCTGGAAGCATCCTCACAAACTCTCAGAAATGTTTCACCAGCTCTGTGGACACCCTTTAATTCTGTCAAATTGACACAGAAAATTAAACCTCACACCTTCATTTTTCAGAACTAAATCTTCTTTCAGAGTCATCAAAACCAGTAGTTTTTTGATCAGAACTAATTTTTACAATACTGAATACTGCTTCTAGCATTTTTTGTCTTCTGGATCTCATGTGGATTTGTTTTTCCCCAAGCTTGTTAATCATATGGCATTCTGGGATTTTCATCTACACAATCCTGATGATCCATTTTTCCTTGGAACTCATGTTGTCCTGAGTTTCTGTTTTCTCCTTTTTGGTTTTCTTTCTTATTTTTTTGAGACTATCCTCCAATATATTTTTGGGAAAAAGATGGACAAAAGGTGCACTCTTCCTTTTCTTTTCTTTTTTTTTTTGTGGTACTGGGGATTGAACTCAGGGGCATTCTACCTCGGAGCTACACCCCCAGCCCTATTTTATTCTTTATTTTGAAACAGGGTCTCACTAAGTTGTGGAGGAAGGTATATTCTTTAAGACCATGAATTTCTAAATGTGCACTCATAATAGATTACATGTATGTATCATTTTCATATGAAAATCCAGGTGTCAAATCATTTTTGATCAGAATTTTAAAGCATTACACAACTGTCTTCTAATTCCCAGTATTGTTCTGAAGAAAAGTTCTAGTGACTATATATAATGTTGTAAATGTCTTTTTGTTCCTCCTCCTCCTCTCCCTCCTCTTCCTTTTCCTCCCCCTCCTTTCTTCCTCTCCTCCTCCTCCTCCTTTCTCCTCCTCCTCCTCCTCCTCCTTCTTCTTCTTCTTCTTCTTCTTCTTCTTCTTCCTCTTCCTCTTCTTCTTTTTCTTGAAACTTTCAAAGTTTCTATATTTCTTGGGTTCCAAAAATTCCTGGTGGTATTCCTTGGTTTGATAGATTGTGGGAATGTGGGAATAGGTAGTATATATTAAATTCTGCAGTCCATAAATTCCTAATCTTAATTAGTCAACTTGGCCTCAAAGCCTAAAATATTTGCTATCTGGTCCTTTACAGAAAAAGTTTGATGACTCCTGACCTAGGAAGTAAGTATAGAAAAAGAATAAAAGGAGGGAAAAGTTTGAATTCTTGTGTTCTCCAACACTTAAAGACTGAGAAGGTGAGGGTGACCTGGGTAATAACCCTGAGAGGCAGCAGCCAGTGAGGAGAGGAAAACCCAGGGGATGTGATATCTTATTAACCAAGCAAAGCCTTAGCAACAAGAGTCTTCAGATGTGACAGATGTTGCTAGAAGGCAATCTAAGGTGTGGATCGTGGGATTTGCTGAGATAAATTTGTGGCAACCTTGACAAACACGGTGTCTACAGAGGGGTGGCAACAAAGTCTAATTCAGTAGATTTGAGGAGAATGGGAGGCAAGGAAGTGAAAATAGTGACCATAAATGATCTTTTGTGTTTCACTGTGAGGACCAGCAGGAAAATCAGATAATAACTGAAAGAAGACAAGTGTTCAAAGAAGGTGGTACAGGTTGGTGGGATGGAGAATGGCATGCAGAAAATTTACAAAGTTGTGTTTTCATGACCAGCATCTGTGTAAGGGAAGGCAAGACGGAACAGAGAAACAACCAGTGGGTAAAAGAAGAAATCATATGGGAAATGCAAAAATATCAAGACAAATGAAAGTAGAATCTTAACATACCTAACCTATTGGATGCAGAAAAAGCTGTTCTAAGGGGGAAGCTTATAGCAATAACTGCCTACATTGAAAAAAAAGAAAGAAGCTGGACATGGTAGCACATGCCTGTAATCCCACGTACTTGGGAGGCTGAGACAGGAGAATCACGGGTTTGAGATCAGCCTTAGCAATTTAACGAGGCCCTCAGCAACTTAGTAAGACACTTTTTCAAGAAAAAAAATATGGCTGATGGTGTAGCTCAGTAACACACACACACACACACACACACACACACACGCACACACACACACATACACACACATAAATAAAAGAAAAAAGGCCATAAATAAATAACTTAACACTAAACACTACACCTCTAAGAACTAGAAAAAAGGGCAAACTAAACCCAAAATAAACAGAAGGAAGGAAATAATAAAGATCAGAAAAGAAATAAATCAAATAGAGAATAGAAAAGCTATGGGAAAAAAATCAATAAAACTGAGTTGTTTTTTAGAAAAATAAATAAAATCAAGATAAATCAAATAGAGAATAGGAAAGCTATGGGAAAGAAATCAATAAAACTGAGTTTGTTTTTTTAGAAAAATAAATAAAATCAAGACACCCTTAGCTAGACTAAGATAAAAAGAGATAAGACTCAAATAAATATAATCAATAGTGAAAGTGAAGACATTACAACAGATGCCTCAGAAATAAAAAGGTTCACGAGGGATTATTATGCACAATTTTACGCCAAAAAAGTTGAGTCATCTAAAGGTAATGTCTAAATTTCTAGAAAAATACAACCTATCAAAATTGAATCAGGAAGAAATAGGAAGCCTTAACAGAATGATAACAAATAAAGAGGTTGAAGAAGTAATCAAAAACCTCCCAACAAAGAAAAACCCAGGACCAGATGGTTTCACAGCTAAATTCTACCAAACATTCAAGGAAGAATTAATCCCAATACTCCCTAAACTCTTCCAAAAAATAAAACTGGAAGAAATACTTCCAAATGCATTTTATGAGGCCTTGAGGCCTAAGCCAGACAAATATATCACAAAAAAAGAAAACTACAGGCCAATTTCCCTGATGATCATCGATGCAGAAATCCTCAATAAAATATTAGCAAACTGAATTCAACAACACATCAAGTGGATGATACATTGTGACCAACTCAGATTTATCTTTGGCATGCAAGTCTTATCTACCACATGCAAATCAATCAATGCAATACATGACATTAGCAGGATGAAAAATAAAAACAACTGGATTATTTCCATTGATGCAGAAAAAGCATTCAACGAAGTTTATTGTCCTCTCTTGATTTAAAGAAAATTTTGATAATTTATAGAAATTTCCTCCACATAAGAAAGGCCATTTATAAAAAATGCACAGCTGACACTAGAATCAGTGGAGAAAAACTAAAAGTATATCCACTAAGGTCCAGTAAAAGGAAAGGATGCCTGCCCTCATTATTTTATTTTTATTTTACTTTATTCCATAGTTCTGGAAGTGCTAACAAGAGCAATCAGACAGGAAAAAGAAATGAAAGACACCTGAATTGCAAAGGAAGAAGTAAAACTATCTCTATCTTTAGATGAAATGATGCTATGGATATAAAACCCCAAAGATTGCACAACAAATCTGTTATAACTAAAATAAATTCAGCAAAACTGCAAGATACAAAGTCAACATACAATATTCAGTAATATTTTAATTCGTGGTGCTGGGGATAGAACCTAGGGCCTCACACATGCTAAAAACATGTTCTACCAGTGCTGGTAGAATTTTTATATACAAATAATGGCCAGCTTGAAAAATAAATCAACAAAATATCTCATTTATAATAGTATCAAAATAAAATGCTTAGAAATTACACTCAGTGAAGAAGATAAAAGATCTGTTTATTGAAAATCATAAAATATTGATGAAGGAAATTACATAAGTCATAAATAAACATAAAATATCCTTTGCTCATGGACTAAAACAGCAGTGTTAACATGTCCATACTAGCCAAGGCTGTAGATAATTTTAATGTAATTTCCATTGAAATCCCAATGACATTCTTTACAGAAATAGGAAAAACAATCTTAAAATTTGTTTGAAACCACAAATGATTCTGAATAGTCAAAGCAACTTTGAGGAAGAACAATAAATTTGGAAGCATTACACTTCTTTATTTAAAATAATATTGCAGAACTATAGTAATCAAAACAGTATGGTACTGACATACTATTCCACTGACCAGTGGAATAGTAGAGCCCAAAGATTTATATGATAAATTAGTTTTCTACAAGGGCACTAAGAGTAAATCCTTGACAAAGGATTACTCATAATATGTAATTCCCCAGTTGAAAAAGGATAGTCTTGTCAATAAATGGTGCTGGGAAAACTGAATTTCCATATGCAAAAGAATAAAATTGCACCCTATCTTACACCATACACACACAAAAAACTCAATGCAAAATTAATAGGAGATTTCAATGTAAGTCCTAAAACTATAAAACTCATTGGAGAAAATATAGGAGGAAAGGCCCTTGACATTGGCCTTCACGGTGATTTTTTTTTTTTGGTTACATCAAATTCTCAGGCTACAAATAAAAACTAAATGAATGGAATTATATTAAACAGTCAAACTTCTGCATAACAACAGAAGCTATCAACAAAATGAAACATATATCTGATAATGGGTATAAATAACACGTACAACTCGATAGTAAAATAAATAAATAAAAATAAAAACTGGGCAAAGGACCAAAATAAACATTTCTCCAAAGGATACATTAAATTGGCCAGTAGGTACATGAAAAGGAGCTAAGGAGCTCAACATCATTAACTATTAGGGAAAGGAAAATCAAAATCACTATACACTATCACCTCACACCCATTACTCTGGCTATTATTAAAAATACAAGAGGTAACAAACATTGACAAAGGTGTGGAGAAAAGGAATCATTGTACACTATTGATGAGACTGTAGATTGGTACAGTCATTTGGAAACAGTGTACAGACTCCCAAACAAATAAAAAATAAAAGAACCATATGACCCAGCAATCCCTTTTATGGGCATATACCCAAAGGAATTAAATCGACCACCTTGTAAACTTATCTGCACTCCCATGTTCCTTGCAGCATCATTCAAAATAGCTGAGATAAAAAAACAATGTAAACATCTGCCTAGATGAATGGATAAGGAAATGGTGGTACAGAGATATAATGGAATATCATTCAGCATTGAAAGAGAAAGAAATGCTGACTTCTGACACAATAGATGAAACAGGAGGACATTACGACATTACACTAAGTGAAATATGTGAGGCACAAAATATTGCATGAGTTCTCATGTATGTAGAAAGAAGAAAAAAAGAAAGAGAGAAGAAAGAAAGAAACAAAGAAAAAGAAAGAAAGAAAGAAAGAAAGAAAGAAAGAAACAAAGAAACAAAGAAAGAAACAAAGAGAAAGAAAGAAAGTAAAAAAGAAAGAAAGAAAGAAAGAAAGAAAGAAAGAAAGAAAGAAAGAAAGAAAATACACAAAGATAGAGAAAAAAATGTATACCAGGTACCAGGAGCTGGGAGGGTAGAAGAATGAGGAGATTTGGTTAGAGGTTATAAAGTGGAGATGTGTAGAATAAACAAAGGGGAAGCAAGACACAAAGGAGGAAGTTCTAAGAGGAAAGATTATAGCTATGAATGCCTATATTGAAAGCCCAGAAAAGTACCAAATAAATAATACTCGAAAAACTTACACTCCAATAAATTTGAAACTCTATAAGAAATGAATAAATTTCTAGACACATGTGACCTACCAAAATTTAACCTAGAAGATATAGAAAACCTAAACAAATAAGAGCCAGCAATGAGATTTGAAGGAGTAATAAAAAGTCATCTAAAATGAAAAGCCCAGAGCCAGATGGATTCTTAGCTGAATTCTATCAGAACTTTAAAGAACTAGTGCCAATGCTCTTGAAAATATTCCATGAAATAGAAAGGAGGGAACCCTTCCAAATTTATTCTATAAAGCAAGTATCACCCTGATTCCTACACCAGATAAGGGCACATCAAGGAAACAAAACTACAGACCAATCAATATCTCTGATGAATACAGATATGAGCAAATAATATTCAACATTTCATGTAAAGAATTGTACATCATTATCAAGTTAGTTTCATTCCCAGGATGCAAGGATGGTTCAACATATACACATCAATAAATGTAATGCACCACTTAAATAGAATTAGGTACAAAAAATACACACTCATCTCAATAAATCCAGAAAAAAAGCCTTGGACAAAATTTAGCATCTGTTTATGCTGAATAGATAGGGAATGCTGGCCGGGGGCACTGGGGAATGAAATTAAACAAATTATATTATATGCATCCATGAGTATATCACAATCCCATTATTATGTGTAATTATAATGCACCAATAAACAACTTGAATTTTAGGAAGTGGGTAACATTAAATTGTATTTAAGATAGATTTATCCTTCTGGGTGTGGTGGTTCACACCTGTAATCTCCTATACTTGGGAGACTGAGACAGGAGGATTGAAGGTTAGCAGCCAGCCTAGGTGATTTAGTGAGGCCCTCAGAAACTTAGTGAGACCCTGTTATAAAATAAAATAAAATAGGGTTGGGGTGTAGCTCAGAGGTAAAATGACCCTGGGTTCAATCCCAAAATGAACTGATCCCATTTCAACAAAAAAGCTATACCTCAGTATGTCTGTACAACTGATTTAGGATAAAGTGGTGATGCCATGTGTTACCAAACAATAATATAGTTCAGCTTTATAGGAGCTAAGACCCTTCCCCCTCATTTAAGACAGCTGTTGAAAATGTTTTATGTTTTCACATGATAAGAAAAGCCTCACAAAAGAATATTTTAAAGGGTTGCCCAAGGTTACAGCAAACAACAGTGAATGAAAGACGACTGGAGCTTCAACAGCTTCATGTGATGATTAAAGAAAGGGAGATGGAGAACCAACAATGGCTGTAGCATTGCAGGTGAATTCAGTCAACAGGAGCCATGCCCACAGATACAGAAGTTCAAACCTCCTCACAAGATAACTCCCCAGTGGTAGAGGGCTTGCCTAACATTCAAGAAGCCCTAGGTTTGAAGCAAGACAAAGGATATTGTGGTGTATATGAGTACTCTATTCTATTTCATGACTGAGTGATATTCCATTATATGGACATACCACATTTTATTCATGCACTCCTTAATTGATAGGTTCTTTTCACCATTTGGCAATAGTGGAAAATGTACTGCTGTGACCTCTTACATAGAAGTTTTGCCTGAAAATATGGTTTCAATTCTCTTATGTAGAAGAAACAAAATAACTGGGTCATATGGTAACTCTGTTCAACTTTCTAAGGTTGTAATATGGCAAAAGTATATTTACAATTTAACACGTTTAATGGCATATGGTGATAATGCTAAGCGTTACTATGTAATGCTGTAGCTCAACTTCATAGAAAGGAAGATATCCTCCCTCCTCACCCCAGCCCCATTATACAGAGTAATGAAGTTGCTAGAAAATGTTTATGGCTTTACTGATTTAAAAAAAAAAGACCTCACAAAAGAAAGTTTAAAGAAGATACCCAAGAAGCCAGGCGTGGTGGCACACACTTGTAATCCCAGTTCTTGGGAGGCTGAGACAGGAGGATCACAGATTCAAAGCCAGCCTCAGCAATTTAGCAAGGCTCTCAGCAACCCCTCAGCAACCTAATGAGACACTGTTTCCAAATAAGAAATAAAATCCGGCTGGGGGTGTAGCTTGGAGGTAGAATGCCTCTGGGTTCAATCTCCAGTGAAAGGAAGCAAGGAAGGAAGGAAGAAAGGAAGGAAGGAAGGAAGGAAAGAAGGAGGAGGAGGAGGAGGAGGAGGAGGAGGAGGAG
>PVJS01054828.1:0-12838 GCA_004027185.1 Glis glis | reverse complement strand
GCAGTAATTCAGCATATTAATGGCAAAGATGGCGCTGGCGAATTCCTCAGGGGACCTTCCGCAGGTGGTTCCTGAAGTGACCTAAGGAGGGCTGTGATTGGTTCCGTACTCATAGACAACAGGTGCCTTTACCTATGAGAGGTCCCCAGGAAAGCGTGCTCATTGCGAACTTCCTGTACCGCCCCCACTATAAAAGAGATGTGTGCTTTCTAATAAACGAGTTCATGCCAGACATGGCTTCCGGTCCGGAGGAGGGAAAGTCCGGGTCGTCCGATGCTCACCCCCCTGCCCAGTTCGCGTCACTCTTGGGCCGGACCCAAGAGATGATAGCATTTAATTTTTCTTAATGACTGAAGACTACTCCATTGTGTATATTTCTAAATCCAACCACGTGTCTGTGGGCAACTAGGTTGTTTGTACATCTTGTCTATTGTGAATAGTGCTGCAATAAACATGAGAGTACCAGTGTGTCTTTGACATTCTGATTTCATTTCCTTTGGGTATACATCCAGAAGTGGGATTGCTGGATCATATAGTAGATCTACTTCTGGATTTTTGAGGAATCTCCACATTGTTCCTCATAAAGGAAACAGTTTGATTTTTTTTTTTTTGATGGTTGTTCTCCTTGTCCTTGTCGATATCCTTTTTCTTCTCTGAGGTGGAGCAAAGTGCAACCTTTAAACTAAGGGTAATTTTGCTGCACCATTCAGTTGTTCTACTTAATGTCTTGTGAAAACAATCTGACCAATGAGAATATCTGACCAATGGCCTATTTGAGCACAGATATTGTTTGTTTATTTTTGGTGGCTCTTTCTTGGGCCTTGGTGGCTTCCTCATGTGACTGTGCTCATCAGAGTCATTGGAGCTGTCTCTGATGTAGATTTCCCCTCTCCAAATTCCTTGCAAATGTTGGAGTGGCCTTTCTGGACACCCAGCTCTGTCTTTTCACTACAGGGGTACCGTTAGGGTCTATCTGAATTCCTCCAGCCTGGGCTGCCACTTTGAAACTCTCTGTGATTAATAGCTGGGGTAATTATAGAGCTGATTTCATTTATCCTTCCCTCACCCCCATCACTATCCCTTACTATCTGAAAGTCTTATTTTTTAATATATACTTTTTTTTCTTCTCAGTTTTTTAGTTGTTCCCAGCAGGAGGGTAAATCTGGTCTCTGTTAATCTAACTTGGCTAGAAGAGCTAGCAAAGCAATTTAAAGTCTGTATTATATATTTTCTGTTCTTCAGAAGCTGCTCTCTGGCTCCCTTGTACTGCCAGTTCTCCTTCTTACCCTTCCACCTCAGTGTGGTCGATTTCTACTCACCTTTTTTTTCAAAGTTCCTCCCCTTTGCTCTGGAACAGCAGTTGATCCTTTTCTCTAAATCCTCGATTCTCCCTGGTCCTCAAAATCCTAACTATACTCCCACCAGTAGGTAGAATCCAAACAGAGTTCTTTTCCTAAGAATTACTATGTGTAATGTTAAAAAAATCCACTTTGGGGGGGGTGGGCATAAAGAAAAATCCACTTCATAAGGCCATACCAACTAGTCACCTTTCCTTGCTCTCTCCCTTTCTTCTTTCCTCCCTTCCCCCTTCCTTTCTTATATTTTTAATGGATTTATTTTTGTTTTTTGTACTGAGGGTTAAACCCAGGGGCATTCTACTTCCAAGCTACACCTCCAGGCCTTTTTAGTTTTTTTTGAAACAGGGTTTTGCTAAGTTGCTGAGGATCACACTAAGTTGCTGAAACTAGCCTCAAACCTGGGATCCTCCTGCCTCAGCCTCCCAAGTACTGGGATTACAGGCATGTGCCACCATACGCAGCTTGTTTTTTTTTTTTTTAATTACTTACTTTTTTTTTTGCGGTACCGGGGATTGAACGCAGGGGCATTCTACCTCCGCGTTACACCCCTGGCCCTATTTTTTTATACTGTATTTTGAAACCGGGTCTCACGAAGTTGTGGAGGGCCTCACTAGGTAGAGAGAGAGAGAGAGAGAGAGAAAGAGAGAAAAAGACAGGGAGAGAGAGAGAGAGAGAGAGAGAGAGATAGAGCTGAGGCTGGCCGCGAACCCGAATCCTCCGGTCTCTGCCTCCCAAAGTACTGGGATTACAAGTGTGTGCCACCACGCCCGGCTTACTTACATTTTTTAAAAAAATGTGAAAAAGTAGGAAGTAGAGATGCATTTAAACCAACAGAAGAGCCCAAGAATGAAGTAACAGTGAAAAACTGCTTCCAGATGTTCCTGTTTAAATCTAACCTCTGAATACAATTAAACCCATCCCCATCTTATGTACAGAAGACATTTTCTCTGCAATGATCTCTTCTCTGTCTTCCATGAAAACAGAGAGAGAGAGAGAGAGAGAGAGGATATGTAGCTCCTCTTTATATAATAGCTCAGCTTTAAAATGGCCCTCTCTTCCCCATGTGCTTTCAAGTTACTGCCCCAGCTGGGTGTGGTAGCTAGGTTCCATCAAGTACCAAAAACAAAACAAATCAGGTTACTGACCTATTTTATTGTTCCTGTTTACATGAAAACTCCATGAAATACTCCTTCAAAATCCTCTCTTACTTCTTCCATTGTTTCTTTTGGCTCACCCTGAAACCTAAAAACAAAAATAAGGCAAAAAAACACCACATATTAAAAGAAAATAAAGAAAACCATACATAAAAAAGCAGCTTTTATTCTTCCACCATCTCCCCTTCTTTTATGAGTTGAATTATATCCCCCCAAATTGATACATCAAAATCCTAACCCCTAGTCCTCAGAATGTAATTATATTTGGAGATAGGGTTTGTAAAAATATAATAAAGTAATTAAAGATGTAATTAAGATAGGATGGGCTTTAATGTGCCTGGTGTCCTTATAAGAAGAAAGACTAGGACACGGACACACAGAGGAAACACCGTAGAAGATGCCATCTACCAGCAAATGACAGAAACCTGTGAAGAAACTAACCCTGCTTATACTTTGATCTCAGAATTATTGAGAAAATAGATTTTTGTTGTTTAAGCCACCCAGTCTGTGACACTATGTTATTGAAGCTGTAGAAAACTAATACACTCTCTCTGGTACTGTTTCAACAAACTGAAATGTTTCTGCTTATATGACTTTCTACTCCCTTTCACTGGAGGGTTCTGCTTCCGGATACCCACATGGCTTACTCATTTTATTGAGGTGCCTACTCAAATGTCACCTATCCAAGAGGAATCCTCTAACACTCACACCATGAGAACTCTCAATGTCTCCTTTCTCTTTTAATTTTCTTCTACCACTTTTATCATTAATATGTTTCTATCCATGCATGTATATCACATGCATGTATATCCATGCATGTATATCACAAAGTTTATTATAATTAGTATTCTGATATTTCATCTGGCATAAGATCAAAATAATGTGTTATTTGTTTCTACTCATTTAAGACTTGAGGGAATTAACATCGGTTTCTTTGGTAAAAAAAACAAAACAAAACAGGGAAAGGTGAAAAGAAGAAAACAGGCAAGAGAATAATTAAATTTTAAATTCATTATGTGAGTTTCTTTGTTTCTTTAGTCATAGTGTCCTTTATCCCATCTCACATACAACAAATAAAAAACTGGCAGTTTTCTAAAAGAAACTCATGGGAGTAGATGATTAATGAATGTAAATTAGATTTTTTAATTTCTCTTTTAACACTTCTGAGAAAATGACTAAACCATGAACAATTATTAATATTGAACTACAGTTAAAGCTACTATTAATGACCAGTTTGTAGAATGATAAAAAATCTCATATTCTGTGTTCTTTCAACTCAACAAAGTCATATAAATTAAAGTCATTAATCTTAAATTTGAGACACATTCTTTTACACATATTTAATAAGAATATGTCATTAATGTCATGGATATCACTTATTTAGAAATTATTGACTATTTTTTCTTTTTCTATGGTCGCTAATTTAAAAACTCTTCATATACTCTTTAGAGTCAATAAAGACTATTTAGGAGTAATCAATCGTGCCTTGCCCAGAGATGGCAGGCAAAGAGAGACAAACTTATTTTGCCTCAATAAGTGTGGGGCACATTATACAGGCTCCTACACTTAGTCTTCATGAAAACAAGTACAATAAAATTTGTCATCTCTATTTTACAATAAAGAAATTGATGCTAATTGGGTTAACTGCCTTACACAGGGTTAGGGTTAGGGTTAGGGTCACACAGCTAGAAGAGACCAGTTCAATTTTTCTATATTGGATCAATCAATAAATATCACTTTTATTATGGGACTGGTGTTATGAAAATACTTTTTGTGTGTGTGGTCTTGGGGATGGAAGCTAGGGACATTCTACCTCCAAGCTATACTCCCGGCCCTATTTTATTTTTTATTTGGAAACAGGGTCTCACTAAGTTGATGCAAACCTCACTAAGTAGCTAAGGCTGGCCACAAACCTGCGATCCTCCTGTCTCAACTTCCCGAGTACTGGGATTAGAGGTGTGTGCCACCACGCCTGGCTGAGAAACACTTTTTAAATGTATAAGATTTTAATTAGACATAAGAAATATGTGTTTTGAAGTCTATTGTACAGTATGACCACTATTGTTTATTTAATGTGTGCATATTTCAAAATTGCTGACAGCAAATTTCATGTGTTTATAACACACACACATGAAAATGTGCTATAAAGCATCTTTTGTAGCTGGGCATGATGGTGCATACTGGTAATCCCAATTCTTGGGAGGCTGAGACAGGAGGATCACAGGTTCAAGGCCAGCCTCAACAACTTAGCAAGAATCTTAGCAGCTTAGCAAGACTGTCTCAAAATAAAAAAAGTAAAAGGGCTGGGGGTATATATCAGAGGTAGAATGCCCCTGGGTTCAGCCTCTAGTACTAAAACAAACAAACAAAAACCTAATTTTTTTATATGGCCTCTTACATTACTTTATTTTGTTTTTATTGGCAAAACCCGTTTAAGAATTATAGTGAACTAGCTGTGCATTTTTACTAATAAGTTACTATTCAACATTATTTTTGCAAGAATTTGAAAAGAATGATAATTTGTCAAGATTCTCCTTTAAAACCTCCTGAAGAGAGAATGGAAAGCATAGTTATTGAAATAATAGAAAAGGGAATTTTAAAATAAAACATTTTAGGGTTGATATAAAAAGCCTATTTAAACAAATGGAGATTCTGGTAACTCCCTTATGAAATAATTTCCTTGAATGTAATGCTTTTGGAGAAATGTTCTGTGATGTCCTTCAGAGATCATTTACTTTTTCAGTGCTTGGCTTTGGAGAGCTTCAGCTTGTGGCAAATAGCTGTGGTGCCTCTTCGCTGATGTCTTCACATGTCTTATTGTTGTGCTCTTTTCCCTGGGATCTTCTCATGTGGTTCTTCCGCAGCATTTGTTTATTATCCAAGAGCTCACAGAGAGCTCAACAGCTCCCTGAGGTCATCATCAGTCATTAAGCAGTGCTCGCAATGATTTCTTTTTGTCACTTAATAAATGAATGAACAAGAAAAGGAAAGAAAAAAATACCTTTCCTTTTCTGCAGAGGTTTGAGCTTCATCAAATATTACTCAATTTTGTCATCAGCCACTTGTTTCATACTGTACTATGTAATATTTTATTCATATAATCCACTAGAGTATATTTTTTATATTTTCTGTGTTTCCTTAGGTGAATCTTCCTAGTTTTTATTTTTGTCTGTCTCCAGGGCTTTGCATTCATTTTTATCTTTCATTAGTAGTTAATTTATTTTATTTATTTATTTATTTATTTATTTATTTATTTATTTATTTATTTTTGCGGTATCAGGGATTGAACCCAGGGGCATTCTACCTCCGAGCTACACCCCCGGCCCTATTTTTTATACTTTATTTTGAAACCGGGTCTCACAAAGTTTCGGAGGGCCTCACTAAGTAGCTGAGGCTGGCCCTGAACCCGGATCCTCCAGTCTCCGCCTCCCAAGTACTGGGATTACAAGCGTGCGCCACCATGCCCGGCTAGTAGTTAATTTAAAACGCAATTAAGAAGTATTCCATTGAGGATAACAAGTGATAACTGACTTCTTTACCTTCTATCCTTATTAGGAGGATGGGAAGATGTTTTTAAATTAAGAATGTTTAGGATAGAGAATAAAGAGAAAATCTCTGGATAAATTATAGGATATTTTGGCATTAATGAATTATATCCTATGTTTGGATACTCAAATAAATGATGCCCCTGCATTTGTCTTTCAGGTGGTTTTAGCAATAATAATTAACCCAGTTGGAAGGCAAGTTTTGATCCTTGGGTTCTTTAGCAATACAAATGCATATTATATTTTAGGTTCTCTTAGTTAACAAAGTACTGGATAATTTTAATCTGTCTTTAAATGTCAGCATGGAGTAGTAGACATGAAACATGACTCTTTAAGTGCCCTGTACACTAAAGAATTCAGGATAGTTTGATTACAAAAATTCAGCAATATTTCTTAAAATACTCCAAAAACTGTGAATTAGAGTCATTCATGAAACTTCAGAATGCCTGTGGGATACCCCAGGGTACAAAGGTATGGCAGCTTCTAATCACCAACATTTCAATTTTATAAGGGCAAATTATCCTGGTGAGAAATTAAGTAGAAAATTAAAAAGGCAAGGAGATCTTTACAAGCATGTAAAAGAACATCCCAGGGAAGCTGCCAATGGCATTATTAATAGTTAAAGGAAGATTTAAAACCAGATGGTCCTGGCCCTTAAAAGATGATCAAATATTATGTTAAGAAGGTGGATAATCATTGTCAACCAAAAATGTTTGCTCCATAATTATACAGCAAAAAGTTCACTGTATTTATGATATGTTATTGTGAGAGGAGAACAGAAGAATCCACAAGAAGCCTTGACTATTTGCAGGTGCCAGGTAGGGTAGCTGCTCCAGCAAGAAAAATAAAAGAGATTAGATCACAAGGTGTCACCACCAACTCCAGTATCAGTTTAACACATGGATTCATCATTACAGGGTAAGTATTAGACATTTTCAAGAGTAGTTAAGAATGCCAGACTTGCTCATATTCAAACCCTAATGTTGTTACTTTATAGCTATGTGATCATATCATCTGTGTTTTAATTTCTCTATCTAAGAGTATCTACTTTTCTAGTTTGTTGTGAGCAGTAATAAGAGTGCATTGACACAAAGTACTTATTTCAGTCAGCATTCTCACTGCTGTGACCCCCCAAATCCTGATGACCACAATTTAGAGGAAGGAAGATTTATTTGCTTACAGTTCTGGAGATTTTAGGAGTTCTGTCCGCGGTAGACCTGGTAAAGTCTGTGGAGCTAAGGGAATGACTCAAGAAGTAGAGAGAGAAGAGGGCAAGGGCTCTGCTCTCACATCCTTACTGCAATTTCAATTGTTTTCTTTTTTTTTTCGGTACCAGGGATTGAACCCAGGGGCCTTCTATCTCCGTGCTACAACCCCGGCCCTATTTTTTATCCTTTATTTTGAAACCGGGTCTCACGAAGTTGCAGACAGCCTCACTAAGTAGCTGAGGCTGGCCGTGAACCTGGATCCTCCAGTGTCTGCCTCCCAAGTACTGGGATTACAAGAGCACGTCACCACGCCCGGCCTGTTTTCTTTTTCTTTCTTTTTTTTTTTTTGAGCAGCTTTCTGCATTGGACACTTAGTCAACACACTCTTCAGAAAGATACCTCATCCACTTCAACTTCAGCATCAGAGGAGGAAGGGTGGGACTCATTGACGTTGTCTTAGAAGCTTAACTTCCCTGGAGGCACCAGCACATTGAATTAGTAGACAAAAGACTTCAGCTCTAGTTTGGACTCTTCCGGTGAGTAGCTTCTTGGCTTAGAAAAAAAAATAGAGCTTAATTTTACTAGACAACCATCGTGGCCATAACAATAGAGGATTGAACTCAGGGGCATTCTACCTTTAAGCTACAACCTCCACCCTTTTTATTTACTTATTTTTATTTTGAAAGAGGGTCTTGCTAAATTGCTGAGTGTCCCTAAGTTGCCCAGTCTGACCTCGAACCTATGATCCTCCAGACTCAGCCTCCCAAGTACGGGGATTAAAGGTGTGCACCATTGCACCTAGCTTATAATCCTCTCATTCTAAGACATCTATCAAAGTATGTATGATTCATTATTTTTAAACTTCAAACTAGCCATAATAGTAATAGACTTTCAAAAATATGATTTTCAATGATGACACTGTAAAAGTTTTCAAAATTCTTGAAAAATTTTACAGTAAACATATCTTAAACAATTATTATTAATTAAACCATGACAACTCAGCTATTAAATCTTCACCCTTAAAATTTCTGCATCATACTAGGCAAGGAGGCTCATGCCTATAATCCCAGTACTTTGGAGGCTAAAACAGAGTCACAGGTTCAAGGCCAGCATACAGTAACTGAGCGAGACCTTGTTCCAAATAAAAATAAAATAAAATAGGGCTGAGAGGTGTAGCTTGAGGTAAAATGTCCCTGAGTTCAACCCCCAGTACCACATACAAAAATAATTCTGCATCATAATTTACTTTCAAGTAAAGGCAATTATTTTGCATTAATCCATTCACCCAATGCTATATAGTTTATGGTTTCTTACTCCCCCTCCTTTCATGTTATTCAACACTGAATGCCTGTTGTGGGTCAAAGGCTATGGTGTCATACATATTATTTTGTTAAATATCTTCAATTTTTACAATAATGCCTAATCTTCACAAGGGCATCAGAAATAAACAAGGCACCTAAGGGAACATGAAAAAAAGAAAAAAGAAGCCAGCACATGCATTCTAAACTAAAAACTTGAATTGTGAACATGAAGGGAACTTTGAATTTCTGTAAGGAAAAAGAAGGCAGTATTTTCACAGAAAAAAAAAGCTATGAAGCAAAAGCCCATTAAATGTTACTTATAACAGCTGATTAAAAATTGACACAGGCCATAGGCATTTGATAGCTGGCACCCACACTACTCTTGATTTTGTTTCTCTATGAAGAATGTACAAAGAGGAAACCTTACTGAATGAAATCCAGGGCAAGCAAACATATGGCAGGGAGATTTCTTTTAGATGAGGTAATTTCGAACTGAGATTTCTCAGAGAGGAATTTTTCCCCCCAAAAGACTTTTATAATACTATCCTTAAAATCTGGTCATGACAGACTGGAGAAAATGATCTAAAACGTGAGAATGTGCTCAATTCTACTCTCTGAAATTAATTATGGGGAGGTATTCATATCATTTTGAAATAGCAAACAGATTTGGCTGGTGGAATTTTGCCAGGAGAGAAGTAATATGGACATGTCATGCTTTACTGTGGAAACATGAAACATCCCTTGCTGCTAATGATTCATGAACAGGAAGGTGAGGCCCCTTTCCCTCCCATTATTAAGCTGAAATGTCATGCTGCCCACATCCCTGCTGACATGTTCATACCAGTGCAAATGTGTCGCCATTGCACATTGTTAGGCACATTAGTTAGAATCCTATTTGGAACAAAACAAAACAAAGCACCATTATATAACACAGCACTAAGTATTTTAGCTATTATATCAATCTAGCTCAACTCCCACATTAATATTACCTTGGTAATATTGAACAGATTAAATTCTACTAAACAAATAAGGCCTTGCTACAATGACCCAATTCTCTGTCCATTTAATAGATATTATTACAATGGAGAGCATAGCAATAACAGTGATCATGTAATGGCCCCTTATAAGAAGATAGCCCTGGTGTTCATTTCATGTTATTAAATAAGGGACCTTACTTCCATGATCTCATTTAATATTTAAAGCATCTCATAATATATGCATTATCCTATTTTACACATAAGGAAGCTGAAGCATATAGAGAGGTTAAGCAATGTGCTCAAAGTCACATACTAACAATGAGAAGAGTATAGGATTCAAACTCAGGTAACTTCAAATAGGTTAAAACTATCAAAGGCTTGTTGAAAGAAGTGGCACAAAAATAAGTTTTGAACACTAGTCATGATTCACTGGGGAGAATAATCTCTGATATGTGGGGAAACATGGTTATCAAAGGGACACTAGGGATGAAGATATGTAGGAAACAAATGTGTATGGGCACTCTGGAGAGATAGACTGAAATGAATGCGGAGAATTCTTCAACATTACTCAAACAATAGAAAGATTGTTGAGACAGGAGGATTACAGGTTCAAAGCCAACCTGAACAATCTTAGCAAGACCCTCAGCAATTTAGTGAGACCTTGTCTCAAAATAAAAAATAAAATAGGTCCTGAGGTGTGGCTCTGAAGTAGAATGCCCTAGGTTTAATCCCCAGTACACACACACACATACACATATATATATATTTTTTTCTTGTGTACGAAAAAATCAATTAGTATCAGGCTGCCAAACAGTTCCTTGGGAAAAATATCTATAATTTGAGAACCTCTAATTTGAGGATCAGATTTTCACCTGAGGAAGAATCGTTCTCACACAAGCTATGATTCATCTGTGAGAGCAATTGAAAGGCATTTCAGGAATGCGAGAAAGACCACCATTCCAATAGTCTCCCTGGAAAAAAGAAAACGAAAAAGGGAGACTTGAAAAAGTATGCCAGTTGAGAAATAAAGAACTCAAGATGATGAAGGTGTAGAATAATAAAAGGAAGCGGACAAAGAGACCAGTGAAAATTTTATGTCTAAAAGTTGTGAACATTATTACAAAATAGTATATGTCAAATAGTTTACAAAAGTAAAGGCATTATAATATAAGGAAATAACAAAATATTTAGCCAAGTCCTTGGGTTATTCCAACAAAACAACAACAACACAAAAACATGAGGAGGAAATTCAAGTAGAATAAAGACTTTGTATAAAAATGGGAGACTGAGTAGTTGCTTTTTTTATTGATAATGTTAGAGAAATACATGTCTGCATTTTAAAAGATGCATAAGTAACAATAGAGTTAAAACAAAATATAAAATATCTGAATCATTACAGAAAAAGCCTGAGTGAAAAAATCATACTTAATATATGATGATAAAAACAAAAGTTAGATAAATATAAAATAAAATCACAAACAAGGAAAATTACTGGGTTTTACAACAAAGACAATAGAGTTAAAAAATCTATTAAAATCTATTAAAAGAAAAGACTCAAGTTGGAAAAATAAATTATGAAAAATTCTATAATATGCTGTTTATGAGACACATGATAAAATATAAAAAGAAAAGTTAAATATAAAAAGAAAGTTAAAATAAACATTACAAGTATTATCTAGGGATTAAAAGCACAAAGAAATCAAGAGTAGTGATATTAATAACAGATGATATACTAATTCAAGGGAAAAGGCTTTAAAATAGGAAAATAATTGCTTCTTCGTGAAATACACAATTAAAATATAGATATCATGAACATTCATGCTCTAAACAGTGTAATTCTAAAATCTGTAAAGCAAAAACTATCAGGAATATGAAAAAGCAAAAGAGAATATATTACAAGTAATAAAGAAAAATTTTAATCTGAGTTTTTTCAGGTCAAGTAGACAAAAATGATACTAATAATGTGAATAACCTTTCATATAAATTTTATACTAAACTATTCTCACCCAGGTCCTTCTTAACTACCAGTCACTAATTCTCTTTCTTTTTCAACACATTTTTCCCACACGTGCTTTAAAACTCCTTTCTGGACCTCTAGGACACTTTCATATCTTAATTCAGAGTTTTAGCTGGATCAAAGCACTTGTGCTGTGCCTATATACCCATTGCTTGAAGCTGTTTTTAAATATGTGTAAGGATGGTAAGCAGAAGATCCACTAGTAACCATCATGTCCCATAATCTTTGAAAGAGTGAAAGAGGTGAGAGAAGATAGGGAAAATATAAAACACAAATACAGTTTTTAGTTATGAAGGTGCTTGGTTATAATTTGTAGTGTGGCAAGGTCCAGTGCAAATCACATGGTATTGGATATGAAGTAATTCATGCTTGTGGAACTTCTGGATTCTGTTCTGGGTGGTAGATGCATTATATAAACAACACTTATATAGGAAAAGACATATCATCATATTCTTTTTAAAAAAGAATATTTCATCTATCTTCATGCTGAATCAGTGTAAAAATATGAACTGTAGTAAGACTATACTTACAGATGAATCAAGTTATGTTGTCCAACTAAGGAACTTAGAACAAGAATACACTTGCCAGAGCCAGCTGAATGGGGTAGAAGTGTTGTGAGACAGGCAAAGACCAGATCAGTTCTGTAGCTTCTTCTGAGAAACTGTACACATCTGGCTTGGCTTGGCTTGACTTTGTTTAATATGATTGTGAAATGGAGGAAAAATGCTTTCCTTGCATTACTGACCACAACTTACATATTTCAAGTTAATTTTAATTTTTTAATCTTTTTTACTTTAAAGAGGACTTCTTAGTATAAAGTTGTCTCTGGGTCCTAAGTGAGGAGAGACTATATGCTGATATCAGAATTATATCTTGTATGTCTTTTTTAATTCATTTGTATGCAGCCATGGAGTACAACACATATAATTCTTAGTTAGACTACAGGTCCATTCAGAATTAAAATATTTATTTTTAAGTAGGGGATTAATTGAGAGGACCCTCCCAACTAATAAAGTCACAATTCTGCTAAGAGTGAAGAAAAACTAGGTTAACAGCACTCCTTAAATAATAGTCTGTCAAGAGCTATTTCCATAGTTTAGAGTTGTAAATATAGCCCTGAGAGGTACAAGCTCAACCAAAGGTGCAGGTTGAGACCTGCTGATAAGTGTGCTGTGTTTTTCACAACAGCTAAATGTTCTCAGAGGAGAGACTTGACCCGGGAGGGGGGGAGAAGGTTGTCTGGGAACATTCTGTTTGCCCAGACAAATGTTAACATTG
>PVJS01054827.1:0-12838 GCA_004027185.1 Glis glis | reverse complement strand
AGGAGGAGGAGGAGGAGGAGGAGGAGGAGGAGGAGGAGGAGGAGAGAGGTCTAGTTGACTTGAGTTAATGTGGAAAGACTCTAGTGTGCCGGTATTGGAAAATTGCTCTGATATTAATTTCTAGTAAAATGTGAAAGGCAGTCACAGACAGGGAGAGGCAGTAGCTCTGTTACATTCCATGAACTCCCCCTCCCTTCTCCTTCTGCCCCTTTGTTCTAAATGATTAACCCATAGTAAGAATGTAAAACAAAGCCTCTAGCCTTAGAAGCACACAGAGACTTAAGAGCACCATAGAGGCAGTTAAGGCCTTTAGCCCTAAGATCACAGTGACTCTGCCTAGCACATTTTAAAACCGTAAAGATAGCAAGGGCCTTATGCCTTGCTTTTAGAGATTATACACAGCTACATTGGCTACAACTAGTGCCTCTGTTTCCCTCCTATTCTTTGTGACTCGGCCTCAGTAAGAAAAAGGCAAACTCCATGTGTTACATCAAAGTGCCCATCGTTGACAGACAACCAATACAGTCCAATACTACAGGGGTAAAAACAAGGTAGATTAGTGACCCCTACACTTAGTAAGTGCGCTTAGTAGACTAGAAGGCACCACCTGCCTAAGGAATAAGTTATGCCTAAGAAATAATATGTTACTAGCCTGTTGCCTTGGTAATGCTGATAAGAAAATACCAATGTAAAAATTGTTTTTAAGGGGCTGGGGTCAGAGGGAGGGCAGAGCTCCACTTTTGGGCTCTCCAGCGTGTCTTCCATGCATGCTGCTCATTCTCTCTTCTCTTTTCTATTTCCTACTGACCTCATAATAAAATTTTGTTAAAGCTGCAACCGAGCCGCCTGTTAGTTTTAATTCCTCTCTTCAGACAATCTGATCTAAATTGAAGGGAAAGAGCCCACAGCGCTGCTTCCACAGTAACACTAGGGGAGTGAGAAGGAAAACTGGGGAGCCAGATAGCAGTCTATTGAGATTCTCCGTCAAGGGCAGCTCCCTAAACACCCTTGTAATGGATTTAACTATGATGTAATCAGCAACAGTAACCAAGTCTAAGGAAATCAGGGAACCCAAACTTCTTGCCACATCTACCATTACTGAGCAGATCTTGTACTTAACTCCAGTCAGTTTAACATTATTTGTAGCCTTTTAGTCTTTCTTCTTCCTCAGTAAATGACCCTAGATCTATAGTTTCTCTTCAGCTCTTAGATCTTTCAGCCTTTCCTTCTGACAGTGCCATCAGGGTGCTGTGCTAGCAACTGGTTTGCTTTTCCTGGTGTGTTTTAGTAACAATGAGAGAAGATATATCAAACATCTCCCCACCCAGTTCACATGCATCCTTCAACATCGTCTAGTCAGCTGTTTACCTGGAGTTAGAAATACCTTCATTTGCACACAATGGAATTGCACCTTTAAACAATTTACCTACCAACAAAGGTCACCAACTCTCTCTCACACACAATTTCCAAATAGCTACTCTTCAGACTGTTCTTATTCTTTTCACAGGATAAAATGATTTGAAGAAAGTGTGTCAGGTTGGGGGTTTAAAGTGATTCAATTATAGTCATTAAGTGCTGGGTTGGATTTGTCTTATTGACAAATCTAAAACCATACTTCTGAATTTAATGTTCTCTAAGGAGGCATTGAGGGTATACTGGCTGTCCTATCTTTTGGCAAAGCCTTGATACTAGGTACAAATGTTTCCAATGGTATTTTTGGACCATTCTATTTTTGACCCTAATCCTTTCCTTTGCTGTGGTTATGGCCCTGAGTCTCTAAATTATAGGCTCTCCTGCAGGTTCAGAAAGCTAATTCACACCTCCATGTGCATTAGGAGGGTGGTGTACATAATATTCCACTAAGGGGGACCCTCCGAACATTAAACCCCCACTAGTAAGCGGTCACGAGCCCGGACTACAACTGACGCTAGTCATTTTTCTTCACTGACAAGTTTTCATTATGTGGCTTTCCCAGAGCAATTTAGAAATTGATCCGTAGCTGATGGAAGCTGGGATGAATTGGGAACATAAGTGAACCCAAAGCATCAGGCAGAAGTCGAAGCCAGTGCTGGGCTCCGGCTCTGATACCACTGAGGAGATCCCTTCTTCTGCCCCTTTCCCCACCTCCTTCTCCACAGGCCCACACATGGATTTGAGCCTCCTCAGAAGGGACTTCTTGTTCTGGGGACATCCCCCAGGTCTCAAGAGGTCATGTAAACTTTTCTTATCTCTTATCTCTTGCCTAAATAGGTCAGAGGTTCATATCTCTGAGAAAACAGTTCCCCAGTATGTGTCTACTGACATTAGAGAAAGGGCCTTTTGTTTCCTACAAACCTGTGAATCTCATGGAAAATTGAGGGCATCAATCTAAACTTGCTCTGTGTAATTCTGGAATGCTTGGGGTCCCTGGAATTTCCTGACCATGTGCGAGAGTGGTGTCACGTAACCCTAGAGACACTTATGGAGTGTGATGCTTCTAGGAATTTTCCAAGGGACTGAGGGGCTCCAGGGACATGTTCTGACCCAAGGACAATTAAAAGTGATAACTGAGATGGACACTGATAGATTTAGCTGGTGCTAGAGTTTAGATCCAGAATGTCCCCAAAGACCCATGTGTTGAAGGCTTAGTCCCCAGCTGTGGCGCTCTATGGAGATGGGGGGGATCTTTATGAGATGGGGCCTAGTAGAAGGGATGTAGGTCCTTGGAGGCATGCCTGTAGAAGGGCTACTAGGATCCCGGACCCTCTTCTTGCTCTCTGCTTCCTGCCAACATCAGATGAGCAGCTTCCTCCTCCAGACGCTCCAGCCACAGGCCCAGAGCTAATGGGGCCAAGAAGCCGGGGACTCAAGTCTCTAAAACTGTGAGCCAAAATAAACCTTTTCCCTTATTAAGTTGATTATCTCAAGCATTTTATAATAGTGATGGACAACTGACTAACACGCATAAATAAGCTGTTTAGTTATTCGTGGTGGCAGTAATGGTGGTATGGCTGTCTATATGTACATATGTTTGTGTATATGTATGTGTGTGCAGTGTGTGTGTGTGTGTGTGCAGTGTGTGTGTGTGTGTGTGTGTGTGTGTGTGTGTATGCTATAGAATAGAAAGAGGGTTGGGGGCAAAGGAATTATCTGCTCTGAAGAAAGACTGAGACTTCAAATATGAAGTTAGAATTACCATACAAATAGGAGTTTATTTAAACCAAAGTAGATTACCTATTTCCCCTCATCCCACCCACTTTCTGTGAGTCAGTACCCACCCCGTTCCTTGGAACAGGTTAAGATGTCTCATGGTCTGTATCCGCCCCTAATAAAAATAGTGATAGTGGCAATCATGCAAGGAACGGCTGTGTGGGCAGGCCAGAGCGCCGGAGGCTTCTTTGATATGGAGCTAGACAGCACCTGGTGCACTTGGCCTCTACATAGTCACATCGGACCTTGTGAGATTCATTGAATTAACTAATGGGGGCATCTTGTTCCCACATTTTCTTGATTGAAGAGGGACAACTTTACATAACTTCCATGTGTCTTGGAAGTATTTGGGGGAACCCTGTACCACCATGGCAAATCAACAGAGGCCAGCCTTCAGAACCATGGACCATTGACCCGGGTCAACCCCACCTCTCAGGCGGCTGCTTAGCCGGTGTCTCCCATCTCTGCTGGGACTGGCCTCCTGCCCACACAAATCCAGAGCTCTGGGCTTCTCAAGACACGGAGGCTGGTGGTGGCTGTATGGGAAATAGCTGAGAATGATCCGAGATACGACATCACCTACTCTGTAAACGCTGGTTTCGATGCCGTGTTTTCTCTTATCTCCATGTCTTTTTAATAAATGCTTTTGTGGCTTAATAATGAGCCAGTTTAGTTGTTTCCATTCAGAGTCCAGAGACAAGCTTCCCCCCTGATTCCAGCAGAGTGATGTGTGCAGGTCATGTCATCTTTCCAGTATCTTCTCAATTAGGTTGAGAAACTAAAGCCTCTGGGAGGAACTTTGTTTTCTTGGTTAGTAGGAAGTATAATAGGCCAAGAAAATTAATTTTAAAAAACAAATAATTTGGCTAAAAAGTGCATGTTAATTGAGTTGTTAGCATATTAAATACTCAGGTAGTGTTCATTTATTTAAAGAGTAAAGCACTCGAAGCCTAAGGTGATGTTTTGCTATTATTTTTCAGTTTTCCTTTCAACTATAAATCATGTTAATGGTTGGCTAGCCATAGAAGAGGACAAAATGATTGTCAGTGTACTCCTCAATGTGAGATCTGGAATCATCCCCAGAACCGTGTGTGTGTGTGTGTGTGTGTGTGTGTGTGTGTGTGTGTGTCTGTGTGTCTGTGTGTTTCTGTGTCTGTGTGTCTGTGTGTGTGTGCTGCAGCGGATTGAACCCAGGAGCATTCTACCTCTGAGCCACATCCCCCTGCCCTATTTTATTTTTCATTTTGAAATGGGGCCTCACTAAATTGCTGAGGTTGGCTGTGAACCTGTGATTCTCCTTTCTCAGCCTCACAAGTACTGGGATTACAGGCATTTATCACCATGCCCAGCTTCCAGGACTCTCTTTTGAGGATGATCAAAAGAGGTGGAAGATGAGTTAGGAAGACCTTCTGAGAGGGTGGTATGGACTAAAAACCCACCAAGCAAGTCTCATCTTCAATGCATATTATGCAAATGAATTCTGCATAAGTCCTTGTTTTTTTCTAATGCCAAGTTTGGATGAGGCAGAAAGATACCTGAGGAACAGGACGGTTCCCTGTTGACTTAACTTTAGTCAGTGTGGCTGACCTAGAGATGGGAGTCTTAACTGAAGGGGAGGTTGCTCAACAAACATTTCTTGGGAAATCGAATAAATAAATGAATGAATCCAATGCTGTTTGTCCTTCAAATAAACCATCTTATATAAATGCAGAAGATGAGACTAGTCTTAAGAAGAGAAGCTATCTATATGACTCAGCTATACCGAAGAGTTGCACCCACCTCTGATAATCAGGAGCTGATATGTCCCTCAGGAATCTGGAAGCCAAAGAACTCAATCTGGCCGTCTGTCATACTTGAAGATAATATTAACCATGGTGATGCCAAATCCTTTTGACATTCAGTACTAACAACCTCTAGTAAGTTGTCCTTTTAAAACTCCTTGTACTTTTCATCTAGTTATTTGGGAACATTAGATATCACCAAAGAAGACCAAAAATAAACAAGGTTATTGATAACAGGAACCAAGATGATTAACTTTGTTTTTATTTTGATCAATTTTTGAAAAACTCCATACAATGGGAATGGAAATATTTTTTCTTGAAATATGAGATTATAAAACCTTTGTTTAGTAGAATACTAATTATAGTTTCTCTTTATTTCTAGCTTCACTTGTCTGTTTAGGTACCAATACCTGTCTCTTAATTTTAAAAGGGTATGGCTCATTATTTATATCTGGAATAAATAATGTAAGATTGTTGTTGAAACCACTTCAATTCCTGCCATACATCTATGTGGATTATATCCATGTGGATCAAAACATTTGCAAACATTCATAAAACCAAAAACTAAAAACTGTAGAGCAATTTAAGGAAATGCCCCTTCATCTTTCTTTGGATAACATTATCCTTTAATTGAAAAGGAAAATAAGTTCAGTTTGGTTGACTACATTGTCCAAATTAGTCATCAAATAAGATGATGGATGTCAGACCATTTTGAAAATATGTAAAACTTTTCAAAATGTAATATGGTATGATAATTATTAGTAAGTTTTGACTTGATTTGGAGCACTTTGGAATTGTTTTCATTATATACTATTTAAGATCAGATGTCTTGCTGGGTTGTATTTCTAAATGATTATCCATTTTTATGCTTAGAGTTAATCTGATTATGTGTGCGGTAATATAAACATCTAGCTGTTGATTCTGTGTCTACACATGAGCAGGCAATCTTTTGGGTAGGGAATGAACTATGGAAAGAGTTGTGAGTGAAACCACTAGTTGTAGGAATCAAACCTAGTTTTTTGTTTTAATCTTTATTTGCACTATTGTATGACCAAACAAAACTTCTTTAAGTAGCTTCATGTGGTGGTGCACATCTGTAATCCCAGTACTTGGGAGGCTGACACAGGAGAATTGCAGGTTCAAGGCCAGCCTCAGCTATTTACGGAGACCCTTAGTAACTTAGCTAGACCCTGTTTTGAAATTTTAAATTAATAAATAAATAAGTTCCTGGTGGGTATAACTCAGAGGTTGAACACCCCTGGGTTCAATCCCTAGTCAAAAAAAAAAAACCTTCTAGCTGAAAATAAATATTCAACAAATGGCATCTGAATGCAAAGTGTAACGTTTATATCATTGCTTTCAGCTACATTTATTTTTTTCTAGAATGATGTATCAGAAACTTTCACATTGGCCTTCTTCTATAAAACTTAAAGATCTCTGAAACTTTCAATTCACTCATTCAATCATTGCAGTATTCATCATGTCTTTGATAAGTAGAAATGAACACAGATTGGTTTCAATTAGGCCACTTAATGCAAATACAACTTGATTCTAGGACTTGATGTTTGAGCAAAAGTTGGTTGCCGACTTCCTGGGGGTCATCTCTTCTGCTGGACCTGGGGGTGAAATAGTGAGAACAGAGCCTCCCTTGATGTCTGCAGAGCCTGGAGAAAGGCTGCAAATGCAAACATACACTAGACATACTTCAAAGTTATATCACAACATAAAAATAGTTAAATAAAATACAGTATAGCTGCCTGTCTGTCTTGACTAGGACACTTTAAAATGGGCTTAATGCTACTGTTTTCAATATGACTAGAAAGGTATGAAAATCTTTCAAGGCCAGAGTACAGTAACTTAATGAGACTCTGTTTCAAAATAAAAATTAAATAGGGATGAGGGTGTAGCTCAGTAACAACAGCAACAAAAAATAGAAATTATGTAAACCTTGTTTCAACTTATTCTCAATGATCTAAAAGGATGGGGATAAAGTGTGTGGTGGCACACACTTGTAATCCCAGTACTTGGGAGGTTGAGACAGGAGGATCGCAGGTTCAAGACCAGCCTCAGCAATTTAGCAAGACCCTCAGCAACTTAGTGAGATCCTTTTTCAAAATAAAAACTAAAAAGGGCTGGGGGTGTAACTTTGAGGTAGAATGCTCCAGAGTTCAATGCCCGGTACAAATAAAAACAATAGCTGAGGACAAAATGTAACTATATAATATCTGAGTATATTCCAATATAAAATGTAAATGAAATTATAGCATTTTAAAAATTAAAACTTCAATTATGATTTTCAAATTATTTAACATTCAAAATATATATCAAAGCTAAAGGGTGGCAAAAATTTATAATTATCTTATAATTTTTAAATGAGAATATTTAAATGAAGTTCTTTCACTTGAGTCTATGAAACAATTAAATCTTATTAATCTTATTAAATATTCTGATAAAAAAAGAAATTATTGACCATTCTAGCATTCAATTGTCCATCCCACTGCCAATGTAAAGAATTTATATTATGTTTCATGTGTGCTATATGTGAACCTAAATATGTATAAATTTAAGACTGATTGAATTGTTTAATATCACAAGGTATTTCTCAGACACTATGTATGACCATTGGATGTATTGTGTTAGTTCGTATGTTTTTCCAGAACGATGGATTTGAATAGAAGGTGAAGCAAGAGAATAAACACCCAGCCCCACCAGAGAGGAAGATCTCACGATGGGATCATTGCACTCCTGCTGAGAGGGCTAGACACGTTGTTGAATTTTCCCTCTTTTACCTAAGTGCTTCTGCTCTCCAAATAGTCCCTGAACTGGAAAGCAGCACCCCGCCCCCGCATCCCCAGCCTGACAAGCCACATCCCTGACAGCCACTGGAAGCCACTGCTGGTTGTGTTGAGTTGATACAGCATTTTCCTGGGGCCTGAAGAGGTTCCACGGTGCTGCAGCTAAGTAGAGACATTAGGCTTCTTGTGTTTGTGACATTTGGGCTTAGGCAAGCACATGCATGCGGGACAGGAGCCCAAGCTTGGGTAGAACACATGTATTGGCCATTGAGTCTGGAGCCGTTGAGGATCACCATGTGGGGCTTGAGGATGAAGCCAGTGCAATGGAAGGCAGAAAAAAAATTGGTGGCAAGAAACTGATTCATGATTCAAAGGCGTGAAATCCAATTCCTTGTGTATTTGAGACTAGCTCTACCCCTGGGATTTTCATCTGGTAAGACAATACATTACTTTTCTTAACTCATTTTCAGAAGGGGTTCTGTCACTTGCAAGGGAAGGGGTCATAACCGATCTAGCAGAGCTCTAACCTCCAGGAAGTGTCCCACCAGCTCTGACTTCTTTAATAGGAGGCAGATAGGCATTAGAGAGAAGCCATTGGACATAGCCTTTAGCCTCAATTCTGGTTCATGTGTGGGGTGAAATCTCTTTTCGCCTATACCACCCAATGACTCCATTCCTACTTTTGCTTCCTGGTTTTGGTTGGCCTTTCTCTAGATGTCAAGGTCACGTCCAACAGCTAGAAGCGACTCTAACAAAAAGATCGTGCAGAGGGTTGACCATGCAAAAGAGTTCTTCCAAAAAGCACCAGAGCTGTAGCCCGACATGTTCATTCCTTACATGTGGAATTCGTTAAAAGGGATAAATACCTAATTTCATAGCCCGCTCTAGAAGACAGTATTGCATTTCTTAAATCTAAACAACCACCCATTAATACTTAATTCTCATGATTTGAAAATCTTTTCTAATCTCATTTTTCTTTCCGCCTCCAGCAGGGTGATTTCTTTTCCTATGTATTTAATCATTAACATAGCATCAATGTTGTTTGTAAGGTAATACTACCAAGAAGTCTGCCTACCCACTAATAGCTTAGTTGGAGGCTACACAGTTCTAATGATTATGCATTCATTTAGAGCTTTTCTTGTACAGTAGCAAAGTCAACTTGAAGGAAATCATAAACTTCATTTTAGTCAGTGTATCGCATATCAAGATTTTTATAAGTACATGTTGACGTTTTGGTAAAGGCCCAAGTGCCTAATCAGTCTTCCAAGAATTAAAAAAAAGGAAAGAAAGAAAAGAAAAACTCGCAAAATTACAGTAGGTGGAATCATGCCCTACATTAATAATCTATTTCAAAGAATGCCTTCTTTCAGACTACACAAAAATACAGTGCTTACATTTTTACAGACCCACAGTTTATGTAGAAATTATTTTATGTTTAGATATCACTCACTAGTTACTGGTATCAAGTCAGCCCCAGAACTACATAAACACCAGATTTTACACATTACATAGCACACACAACATTTCGCTGTAAGCTGGTTAGTTACTTATAAATCTACATGCAGTTTAAGATCTAACCCCATCCTGATAGCTCCCTTGCTCCCATTTTTTTTTTTTTGCCAAGAAAAACAGCAGGGGACTTTTTTTTTTAAATACACCAAAAGAAATCAAATCATACATGTGCACTTTTGTAAACTAGGAATTCCTGTTATTGTAAATCACTGCCAGATGTCAAATAGCAAAATGTTCATTACTCCCCTAAATAATAGAGTTGATTAATGAGGCACATTTACATTGTGGAATCTTGGTCTCTGTCATAACTAGACAAGGTTTAAAATGTTTAAAAAAATCATGCAGATGGGGAAATAACTTTAACTATCATGCATCAAAGGCAAAGTAAATATTAGGCATCTAGGGGTAGGATTTGGCCATCTAAGGGGTAATAACTTCCAAATGAAACTAGCCTTTCTTCTCAAAGAAAGAAATGGTAGCTGTATCACAAGACAGAAAGATAGATATATGTTGTGGTCAGTGGATTGCTCATAGCTGCACAGGGTAGGGGATAGATTCTAGGGGAATTTTGGAGCAGTAAATACATTTTTAACAGCAATTTGATTGCTCCATTCTAGTTATTCAACATGTGCGGTGATGTCATTTGTGCAGAAGTATCATTTTAATGAAAATCACCCTTTTTCTACTAAATAGGTAGTCTTTATTTGAAAAAAAAGTCCACTTTAGTGAAGTCACCAGATTGTGTATAAAATTGGTTGCCATCTGCAAGCAGCTCTCTCAAAGTGACACACCACACATTCCTTCTACCACTCTGCAGCATTACACTGGTTACATCCTGGGAATGTGGATCTTTTCAAAGTGTCCGATGCACATGTCTTGCTTCTACACTTCTGTCCTATTGCATAGAGGTAGAGGGTATTAAAAAAACAACACAGAAAGGAAACTTGACATTGGAAGGTCTCTTCAGGAGTCTTTAATTAGAAGTTGCCCCAAAATGACTCCGTGGAAGCTGGAAGTAATGGTTACATCCCTGAAACGTTGTTCAGACACTTTGGAACCAGTGCTGACCATGATCACTCAAAAAGATTATTGTCACTTGCTTGCATATATGCAATCCATGGCTCAATCAAGTGTTTCTTTACTTTCATGTAGATATATTTAGGGGAGACACACATGCACATACACGTGTGGGGGCACTTTTTTATGCCACTTAATTTCTTAGTAGGCAGTAATAGGTAATCACTAAGAATACAGATTTTCATATCAGTCACATATAAGTTTGAACCCCTGATCCATTATCACTCATTAATAGTGTAACTTTGCCAAGTAATCTAGATTCTCTGAGTCTCATTTTTTTCCCATAAATAAAATGGGAATATTGATGAACATGTCAAAGTTACCTAAAGTATTATTGGAGATATACTGTACGAAACCTTTAATCTCTAATATTTCACACAGAATTAAGCACCAACACCACTTCCTCAATTACTGTTAAAAAGATCTTTCTAGCCGGGTCTGTTGGCGCATGCTTGTAATCCCAGTACTTGGGAGGCTGAGACTGGAGGATCTGGGTTCGCGGCCAGCCTCAGCTACTTAGTGAGGCCCTCCGCAACTTAGCGAGACCCCATTTCGAAATAAAGAATAAAAAATAGGGCTTGGGGTGTAGCTCGGAGGTAGAATGCCCCTGGGTTCAATCCCCAGTACCGCAAAAAATAAAAATAATAAATAAATAAAAAATAAATAAAAAGATCTTCCTACCAAAAGACCTTTTTGGCACACCCACCCCAGAACCTCTGGTATTTTCTTTATGGTCCCAGATAAAGGGACATGAAGCAAGCCAAGGACAAGGACAAAACCCAGGACTCAGTCAGTGGGCATCATTAATGTAAAAAGGGAAATGCAATCGACACTTAACATACTCTGAAAATCTAGTACCTACCGCTTCAATGATACTCTGCTGTAAGTTTCAAAAATCATTGTGCTAGAGGGAGGGGAGTTTGGGATCCCGGAACAGACATCTTCATTTTGGAACAAGAAAAATAAAATGTGGGGAGAAGAATGTTCATTTACTCCAAATCTCCCAAGAGGCAGTGATAGATAACAATAGAGGGTCCCTCCCAGACTCCAGGACCCTCCTGCACTCTGGCTCTAGCTTGGGCTCTGCTAGGATTCTTTGGGTTTACAACCAGAGCCAAATGATAGCATATTTGCAAATATCAACCTAAGAAAAATGGGTCAGGTAGAACCAGGGCCACTCCTGTCATTGAGAACCTGAAAATTCTGGGATGGTGAGAACCACAGAGAGTTAGCTAATTAGTAGATTCTAGGGTGTTGTGAGACTAAAGATGAGATATAATGTGTGTGGAAGCAAGTTGTTAGGAAGTTTTAAGTAATAATGTGGATTAATATTATGTCTTTCTTTTAGAATCAATTGCATCCTTGTTCACTGGAATTGCATAGCAGTTTGAGGAGAATACTGGTATTCTATGGCAGAAAATATGTACCATTCTGAAAGAAGACAGGAAGTGAGAGGTAAGGGGCCACATCTCAAGAACTTTTGACACCAAATTAATTACTATCCCCCCACCTTGTAAGTAATTTCTGGTCTAAATTCTCCCACCATTTAGAGAAGGTCAGGCTTAACCTTTGTGAGCAATGAAATAACTGAAACCTAGGATGTTAATGTTTTAGAATATACATCAAGTCCAAGTAAAAGTTGAAACCCAAGCCAGGTGTGGTGATGCACACTTGCAATCCCAGTATTTAGGAGGATGAGACAGGAAGATCACAGGTTAGAGGCCAGCATGTGATAACTTAGAGAGACCCTGTTTCAAAATAAAAAATAAAGCCAGGCGTGGTGGTGCATGCCTGTAATCCCAGTACTTGGGAGGCTGAGACAGGAGGATTGCAGGTTTGAGGACAGCCTAAGCAAGTAGTGAGACTCTCATCAATATAGCGAGGCCCTGTTTCAAAATAGAATAATAAAATAGGGCCAGGGTTGTAGCTTGGAGGTAGAATGCCCCTGGGTTCAATACCCAGTACTACAAAATAAATAAATGAATGAATGAACAAATAAATAAATAAATAAATAAATTTCAGTCCCTGATTAGGTAGAGTCTACAGTCCTTTATCAGTAGAGAAGACATTACAGAAGTCAGACCTTCGCCCTTCAGCAACCCCCTTAAGATTAAGGGACCAAAAGTCTCAGGGCGGGGGGAAATGATGAGGTAAAATAGAAAAAGATAGAAATATTAGGCAGAAAGGAGACATTGGGAAAATAGAGATTTAAAATTTGAAAATTCATAATCTAACTCCACCCTATAGGATGTGTTCAGTCAGGCAGAAGCCTTAATGAGTCCACACCCTTAATCCAAATGGCTCCTCTCCACACCTGAGATGCTTAATGTAAATAGGGTGGGTGATGAGGACAAAGGTCAGACCCCACTGCCTATCTGTTACCAGGGAAACTGAGGACTAAGAGGAAGTCCTGCCCTCCACTGTGCGACCCTACCTACCCCTCCTATAAAAGAACTGCGAAAGCACGCAGATACTCTCTTGCTC